>CM075764.1:112897824-112900324 GCA_037974665.1 Ehretia macrophylla
CGACCAGGGAGCTTGACACCACATACCCCCCTATAGTACATTTAGATGAAAAAATCAAAGTGATAGCAGTAGCGTTCATTTTGCCAAAGATTCATAATGGGTGTTTTACACCATAAAAGGCCCCATATGGCATGATCTTCGTACCCAACTTGCTCCTTATTGATAGCATATGACATCCAAATGCTTCAAAATTATTTTTTTCAAAAAAATATTTTTTAATATTTAATAACTACGAAAAATAGGGAAAAATCATAAAAAATAGTAAAAAATTCAGAAAATTTTTATATTAATTCATATATTAATTTGTTAAATAATATTCAAAAATATTTTTTTTGAAACATTAATTTTTAATATTTAAAAATTACGAAAAATAGGGAAAACAGGGAAAAATCAGAAAAAAATACTAAAAAATTTAGAAAATTTTATATTAATTCATAAATTAATTTGTTTGCATGATATTTGGTGTTAAATTTTTTTTTGAATGGATTAGGAAACCGATTAATCTATTTCGCCTCACAAATGTGACGAACTGTTTGACGGACAAGGCAAAGGTTAAGATTACTTCATAGATTCGGAAACCACTTGTAAAAAGATATCAATGTCCATATTAGTGTCATAATGCTTTCCGCATGCCCAACACCCCTGAATGCTTAACCTTGCACGTTGTGCCCAACGTCCCATAGTTGTGCCAAAGCCGTCCCCCAAAATCCCCTATCGTCCCCCAAGTGTACCCCCATAGTGTCCCAATCGTGCCCCAATAGTGCCCCAAAAGTTCCCCAGCCGTGCCCCAACAGTGCATCAACTAAGCCCCTTGAGCGCCCCGCGCGCGCCACTTGGGCCCACCATCGTGCGGCACGGGCTCCCCATGCGCGCACCTTCGTGCGGCATACAGGTTTCATGCGCACACAATCGTGCAGCATGTGCGCCCGATATTCGCACCATCGTGCGGCATGGGCGCCCCACAAGCGCACCATCGTACGGCATGCGCGCACCATCATGCGGCATGGGCGCCCCACCAGCGCACCATCGTGCGGCATGGGTACCCTATGCGCGGACCTTAGTGCGGCATGCGCGCCAAATGCACGCACCATCGTGCGGCATGCGGGCCTGATGTCCGCAACATCGTGCGGCATGGGCGCCACATACACGCACCTTTCAGCAGTATGCAGGCACCATCGTGTGGCATGGGCGCCCTATGCGCGCACCATCATGCAGCATGAGGGCCACATGAGTGCACCATAGTGCGGCATGCGGGCCGCATGAGCGCATCATCGTGTGGCATGTGAGCCAGATGTGTGCACCATCGTGTGGCATGGGCACCACAAGCGCACACCTTCGTGCGGCATGCGGGCTAGATGCGCGCACCATCGACCAGCATGGGCGACCCATGCGCGCACCATCGTGCAGCATGGGCGCCCCATGCGTGGACCTTCACGCGGTATGCCCGTATCATCGTGCGGCATGGGCGCCACATGTAGGCACCATCGTGCAACAAGAGGGCCACATGCGCGTACCATGGTGCGGCATGCGGGCCGCATGCGCGCACCATCGTGCGGCATGCGCGCCCGATGAGTGCACCATCATGTTGTATGGGCGCCGCATGCGTGCACCTTCGTGCAGCATGCTGGCCACATGCGCACACCATCGTGAGGCATGGGTGCTTCATGCGCATACCATAGTGCGGTATGGGCGACCTATGCGTACACCTTCGTGAGGTATGCGCGCCCGATACGGGCACCTTCATGCGGGATACGCGCACCATCGTGCCGTATGGGTGCCCCATGCGCGCACCATTGTGCGGCATAGGCGCGCTATGCGCGCACCTTCGTCCATAATGCGGGCCACATCATGCGGCATGCGTGCCCGATGAGTGCACCATCGAGCAGCATGGGCGCCCCATGCGTGCACCTTCATGCCGCATGCGTGCACCATTGTGCAGCTTGAGTGCCCCATGCGCTTACCTTCGTGCTGCATGCAGGCATCTTCGTGCGGCATGGGTGGCCCATGCGCGCAACTTCGTGCGGCATGCGGGCCACATGTGTGCACCATCGTGCCGCATGCGTGCCCTATGCGCACACTTTCGTGTGGCATAGGTACCCCACGTGGCCCAACTTCTTGCCCCACCTACCGCATGCACGACCCCATTGTACCCCAACTGGTTGCCAAGCTGTGCCCCAACTGCGTGCCAAGCTATGGCTCATCTGAGGCCTCAAGTACGTGCCCCATGTACGTGCCCCGTCCGAGGCCCAATTATGCACCGTCGTGCAACACCGTGGGTAGTCGTGCCGCAACCATTCACCAACGTACCCAATCGTGCTGAAGATATGGGCAACATAACCTCAGTCAACGTTAATGCTAAGGGAAGAACGTTAGGCACCTCGGCGGGCCGGCAGCATACAAGGTCGGATTCAAATTTTTTGCCATCTCTTACGAAGCAAGCGTAGGCTGTCTAACAATTGGGCACTCGAGGCGATGCGCGGGGTCGGCCAGCATTGG
This sequence comes from Ehretia macrophylla, assembly GCA_037974665.1. Taxonomy (NCBI): domain Eukaryota; kingdom Viridiplantae; phylum Streptophyta; class Magnoliopsida; order Boraginales; family Ehretiaceae; genus Ehretia; species Ehretia macrophylla. Next base: position 112,900,321 of record CM075764.1, read on the forward strand.
GCCC
>CM075764.1:112905324-112917824 GCA_037974665.1 Ehretia macrophylla
TTAAGCCGCAGGCTCCACTCCTGGTGGTGCTCTTCCGTCAATTCCTTTAAGTTTCAGCCTTGCGACCATACTCCCCCCAGAACCCAAAAACTTTGATTTCTCATAAGGTGCCGGCGGAGTCCTAAACGCAACATCCGTCGATCCCTGGTCGGCATCGTTTATGGTTGAGACTAGGACGGTATGTGATCGTCTTCAAGCCCCCAACTTTCGTTCTTGATTAATGAAAACATCCTTGGCAAATGCTTTCGCAGTTGTTCGTCTTCCATAAATCCACCAATTCCACCTCTCACTATGAAATACCAATACCCCCGACTGTCCCTGTTACTCATTACCCTCATCCCGAAGGCCAACTCAATAGGATCGAAATCCTATAATGTTATCCAATGCTAATGTATACAGAGCGTAGGCTTGCTTTGAGCACTCTAATTTCTTCAGAGTAACAGCGCTGGAGGCACGACCCAGCTAGTTAAGGCAAGGAGCGCATCGCCGACAAAAGGGACGAGACGACCGGTGCACCCCTGAGGCAGACCGGTCGACCCATCCCAAAGTCCAACTGCGAGCTTTTTAACTACAACAACTTAAATATACGCTATTGGAGCTAGAATTACCGCAACTGCTGGCACCAGACTTGCCCTCCAATGGATCCTCATTAAGGGATTTAGATTGTACTCATTCCAATTACCAGACTCTTTGAGCCCGGTATTGTTATTTATTGTCACTACCTACCGGTGTTAGGATTGGGTAATTTGCGCGCCAGCTGCCTTCTTTGGATGTGGTAGCCGTTTCTCAGGCTCCCTCTCCAGAATCGAACCCTAATTCTCCGTCACCCGTCACCACCATGGAAGGCCACTATCCTACCATCGAAAGTTGATAGGACAGAAATTTGAATGATGCATCGTCGGCACGAGGGTCATGCGATCCGTCAAGTTATCATGAATCATCGTAGCAACGGGCAGAGCCTGCGTCGACCTTTTATCTAATAAATGCATCCCTTCTAGAAGTCGGGGTTTGTTGCACGTATTAGCTCTAGAATTACTACAGTTATCCGAGTAGTATATACCATCAAACAAACTATAACTGATTTAATGAGCCATTCACAATTTCACAGTCTGAATTAGTTCATACTTAAACATGCATGACTTAATCTTTGAGACAAGCATATGACTACTGGCAGGATCAACCAGGTATCATTCCTCACCGACGCCGACGTCGCACTAGCTACATCGTCCCCTAAGGGTCAACGGCCCGAGACGAGCACACGACCGTCGTACGCGGTTAGCGACGAACGCTGATTTCGGTCAAAGAGAGGCCAAGGACCCCATACCGTCATGGTGTGCCGCATCCGAGAGATCGAGCGATGCCCCACGGGCCATGTGTGCCGCACTTGTTGGAGTGAGCAGCGTGGAACACGGGACGTGTTTAGGGGTTCGTCCCACGTCGTCCACAAAGGCAGACGCAAGGTAGAAGATGGACGATGTGACTTTAGACTGCCTTCTTTGTAGGTACGCAACACAGGAAACTGACCTACCGACCAAGGCAACGTAAGCACTCGGCCTGCGAATGAAGAGGCAAGTAGGGTGGACGTCGCTGATGAAGCAGGGATCCAATCGACCCACACATGCCGACCACCACTCACGCGCTATCACGTTCGCTATGCCTAGACCACCAAGCCGATAAACGCCCCACCGTCTAGGCAAACGAAACCCTTCAAGCGAACGGAACCGACAAGATGGCCCGAGCACGCACCGCTAGGCACGAAGAATTTCTGAGGGACACGGGACGGGACCAGCATGAGGTGCATGACCTAGCCGCACGTCGCAAGCTTAAGGGCCTACTTCATTATGCTCGACCATGCACCGATTGCATGCAACTAAGGTACCAACCGAAAGCGGACTTCCTGCCCACGCGGTGCTTGGATTGCCCCGACACTAGACCACATCCGTCGCATTATGACTAAGCGAGAACCATGGCATCGTATGCTGGGCGATTCGTGTATCGCGCAGGCCAGTAGGAACATATCGTGGGATGGCTTCAAGGTAGCACGGTGCTTGGATCGCCACAACATTGAAGCTCTAGCCATCGTCTTATCGCAACGCTCGCGTCGTCACTTAACAAAAGCCAAGGCCGTATGCTAAGCGATTCGCGCATCGCGTAGTCCCCCACCGTCCCCCTATATGTACCCACACGCACGGAATGGGACAAGCAAACTTTCTGCCCACGCGGTGCTTGGATCGCCACGACCCTAGACCACGTCCGTCGCATTACGACTAAGCGAGGACCATGGCATCGTGTGCTAGGCGATTCGTGCATCGCGCAGGGCCGTAGGAACACACCAGGGGACAGCTTCGAGGCAGCACGGTGCTTGGATCGCCATGACATTGAAGCATTAGCAATCGTCTCATCGCAACGCTCTCGTCGTTGCTTAACGAAAGCCAATGCCACATGTGCTAGGCGATTCACACATCATGTATGCCCCCCACCGTCCCCCTATATGCACCTGTATGCACGGAATAGGACAAGCAAACTACTTTCCTGCCCACACAGTGCTTGGATCGCCACAACACTAGACCACGTCCGTTGCATTACGACTCAGCGAGGACCATGGCGTCGTGTGCTAGGCGATTCGCGCATCGCGCAGGCCCGTCGGAACCAACAGGGGGATGGCTTCAAGGCCGTATGGTGGTTGGATCACCACGACATTGAAGCATCAACGATCGTCTTATCACAACGCTCATGTCGTTGCTTAACGAAAACCAACACCACATGTGCTAGGCGATTCGTGCATCACGCATGCCCCCCACCGTCCCCCCTGTATGCACAGAACAGGACAAGCAAACTACCTTCCTGCCCATGCGGTGCTTGGATCGCTATGACACTAGACCACGTCTGTGAGGTCTGACCTCGATTTGGGTGCGATACCTCGTTTCGTGTGCCCTAACCTAGATTTGTGTGCCTTGACCTAGGTTTAAGAGTCGTGTTTCGTTTTGTGTGCCTTGCATTGAATTACGTGCATTCATTTAGGGTTTCGTGCATTTGCTTGGGAAACGTTCTTTCGTCTCGTAGTTCGTGCCTTACCTCGTAGTACGTGCCCTAAACCTAGGAAAGCGTGCCCTCACGCTAATCAAGAAAGCATCTTACACGAAGCACTAGATCATTAATTAATCCTACAAACTCCACTAACTAATATTAAAATGCTAAGTCAACTCACTAGAAGATGAAATCTCACAAAAAGCTAGACATCCTTATTCTTTATTCCTTATTCTTTTGCACATCCCAAACACACAATTAAATAATGCTCAAACAAGACAAAATTCAGAATTTTGCAAGCCTTGGCCGACCACTTTTTGCATTTGTGCTTGCTTTATATAATTCAAAATTAAACCTAGACATCCTATGACAAGTTATGACACAAAGAAAAAAAAAGGCTTAAAACCCTACCCAATGCACCCCATTCTCGACGCACTCAAATTTCCCATGCTAGACAATTCAAATTATGCTCCTTGAAGACACAAATTCTGAAATTTCAAGGCCCTAGGCCGACACATGCATAAAAAAATCCTCAAGCTTTTATTCTTTCTCACATTCTCTCATTCTCTCATTTCTTCTCTCTCTCTCTCGGCCCTAGCTGCAATTGTAGACTCCATAGCTTAAGCTCATCATCCTAAGGTTCTTCAAGACATGCAAGCCACCAAGAAACTCAACCAAGCAAGCTAGAAGCAAAGAAACATGCATGCTAGCTCTTAGAATCTTCATTCGGCCCTTAGGAATTAGAGAATCTCAAGTTGTCTCTCGGCTAAGCAAGGAAAAAGGACGACCTTGTGCATCATTAAGAGTTTTGTGCATCTTCATTGTTGTCTTGCTAAGGTGAGGGCTAAAACTTCTTGGAAAAGCTTTCAAAAACCACATGCATGCCTTTAAATGTCTATTTTTATCTCTGTACTTGTGATATATGTGTGTACATGAGCTTTTGTAAACATGCATGGCTTGAGTTTAATTACGTGACAACTTAGGGCTTAATCGCACGGGTGAGCATGAATTGAAACCCTAATGACTAGGAAAACTCGCTAAGTGTTGATCCTATGAATATCGTGTTTAGTTATGTGATTAGTAGGCTGCCCGTAGTTGCCCTTATAGCCCTAAATGTGATTCCGAAGATTACATATTAACAAGTAGACCTTTCTTGCACCCGGTCCCACGTAAACGTCGTTGCATGTTGTATGACTTTATTATTTGATTATGTGAACTTAGAAATGAGTTATATGACTTGATTTACATGCGTTACATGGCTTCCCGTTTAATATTCATATAAGTCCATGTGCTTTACAAGTGAAATTACCTGTCATATCGTGCCTCGTGTGTTTACTTGTCAATGTGTAATCTTATGACTGCTCGGAGGCAACCTACTTTGTTGTCCTCCTAATGTGATATATTGAATGTCATAAATGTGCATTGCATACAAGGTTGCAACCTTTCATTCTGGCGTGGTAGCGTTTCACGCACACCGGGCGACATCGGGCTTGCCGGTGCAACTGTGACTACCATTGTCCAATTCCTTCTCTCGCTTGGGGGCTAGACTTCTTCGGAGAGTTGGGTCGTAGGATTTCGGGGTACATCCGGAGTACACCCATTGGCGTGATGAGTGGATGATTTGAAGTCGGCCGCAACAACTGATACTGAAAATGAACTGAGAGCAAAAGCTCACCGTATCCTTTTCACTATGTGTATAAGTACTCTCGCTTGGTTCCTAGAGGACCTCGGGAAGGAAAGACGGGTAATTGTGTTCTTTTACTTTTACATTACATTATGTACTTACTTGTGATATATGTCATGCTTGCAAAGGGATTTCATAGTTGAACCGGAAAAAGAGTTTCAAACTTATTTCTCGTTTCCCCTCGCTGAGTTCATAAGGACTTACCCTATTTTATCATCGCAGGTGAAAAAGACCAGGAACAGGTACCCGAGGACAACGTGCCTATTGATGATTCCTTGGAATAATTGCTTGCCCTACGTGCCTTACGTGACTATGGCCATTTTGTGAATGATATGTTGCTTGAAGACTATTTCGTATGTTGCTTGTTATTGTATTGTAAATGACCCCCGTTGTAATTTAGGGTCAAATTTTGGGTTGTACTAATCATAACTAGATAGACACTACTATGGTCTTTTTTGCTATCGCTACTAGTTAGTATCTATCACAGGCTTATGAAGTATCAGGCAAAGGATTAAGTAAAATGAATCTATCCAATCTTAAGCAGGTACTCATTGTTAAGTTAACAGGTACCGGTGTAACTAGATTGACAAATAAACGAGACAGAGTTATCATGCTAGGTTGTTAATCAAACGATACTTCGAGATAACTGGTAGGCGTTTCGATTGGTGATAAATAGTAATCCTAGTTAGAAATGAAATGGAGATTGGAAATTTTGAGGCGCTTAGAGAATTAGGTCAAACTAAAGAGCCCAATTACAGCCGTTATGATGTCGGTTTTTCGGAGAATTTGTGGAGTTTAGGCTAAACGTTAAGTATTAAACTTTCATAAACGATTAAGTACATGATAAGACTTGAATGTTTAGATCACACCCTAGTCTAACCTTTATAGGTCAGGTTGGGGCGTGACAACGTCCATCGCATTACGACTAAGCGAGGACCATGGCGTCGTGTGTAAGGTGATTTGCGCATCGCACAGGCCCATCAGAACCAACCGGGGTATGGCTTCAAGGCTGCATGGTGCTTGGATCACCACGACATTGAAGTATCCGTAATCGTCTTATCGCAACGCTCGCGTCGTTTCTTAACAAAAGCCAATGCCACGTGTGCTAGGCAATTCGCGCATCACGCTTGCCCCCACCGTCCCCCAAGAGCCACTAAAGCCCACGCAGTGCTTGGATCGCCACGACACTAGACCATGGCCGCACACATCCACTTGACAACGGCCATGGCTTCGTGTGCTAGGCGATTCACGCATCGTGCAGGCCCAACGACATGTCAGGGGATGGGAATGTCCCCCAACGTGTACCTAGCCGGTGGCACGGGGATAACTAGTTTTGTGCTTGGGCAACCACTCGCCCCCTCCTTAGCCATCCCAATGACGTCGACAGTGTTGCGGCACGAAGATGGATAATGAGGGGCTAGGGAAGCCACCACGTTCCTCATTAGCCATCCTGGTGCCGCGCCGAAGGACATGCTGGGGGACGCGGGGCTGGGGTGGCACAGCCCCATCGCGCGGGTATGCAATGCAATACCTCGACATGATTCACTCGGTAGGCATTCCCGCCCACAATATAGCCCACACTATAGCCCATGATATAGCCTACAATGTGCCACAAAGTGCCCACAACGTCCCCCCGCATGGCCCTCGACCAGGGAGCTTGACACCACATACCCCCTTATAGTACATTTAGATGCAAAAACCAAGTGACAGCAGTAGCGTACATTTTGCCAAAGATTCATAATGGGTGTTTTACACTATAAAAGGCCCCATATGGCATGATCTTCGTACCCAACTTGCTCCTTATTGATAGCATATGATATCCAAATTCTTCCAAATTATTTTTTTTGAAAAAATATTTTTTAATATTTAATAATTACAAAAAATAGGAAAAAATAAGAAAAAATAGTAGAAAATTCAGAAAAATTTATATTAATTCATACATTAATTTGTTAAATAATATTCAAAAATATTTTTTTCAGAAAATTAATTTTTAATATTTAAAAATTACAAAAATAGGGAAAATAGGGAAAAATCAGAAAAAAATACTAAAAAATTCAGAAAAATTTATATTAATTCATAAATTAATTTGTTTGCATGATATTTGGCGTTAAAAAATTTTTCAATGGATTGGGAGACCGATTAATCTATTTCGCCTCACAAATGTGACGAACTGTTTGTCGGACAAGGCAAAGGTTAAGACTACTTCATAGATTCAGAAACCACTTGTAAAAGGATATCAATGTCCATATTCGTGTCATAATGCATTCTGCATGCCCAATACCCCCGAATGCTTAACCATGCCCGTTGTGCCTAACGTTCCCTAGTTGTGCCAAATCTGTCCCCCAACATCCCCCATCGTCCCCCAAGTGTACCCTCATAGTGCCCCAACAGTGCCCCAGCCGTGCCCCAACAGTGCCCCAACAACGCCGCTTGAGCGCCCGGTGCGCGTCACTTGCGCGCTCCATCGTGCGGTACGGGTGCCCCATGCGCGCACCTTCATGCGGTACGCAGGACACATGCAATGACCATCGTGCGGCATGCTCGCCCGATGGTCATACCATCGTGCGGCATGGGTGCCCCACTCGCGCACATTCGTGTGGCATGCGCGCACCATCGTGCGGCATAGGCGCCCCATACGCGCACCTTATTACGGCATGCGGGCCACATGCACGCACCATTGTGCGGCATGGGCGCCCCATGCGTGCACCATCATGCAGCATGAGGGCTATATGCGCTTACCATCGTGCTGCATGCGGGCCGCATGCACGTACCATTGTGCTGCATTCGCGCACCATCGTGCGGCATGGGCGCTGTATGCGCGTATCTTCGTGGAGCATGCGGGCCACATACGAGCACCATCGTGTGGCATGGGCGCCCCATGCGCGCACTATCATACGACATGGGTACCCCATGCGCGCACCAATGTGAGGCATAGATGCCCCATACGCGTACCTTCGTGCGGTATGCACGTACCTTTGTGCGGCATGCGAGCACCATTATGCCGCATGGGCGCCTCATGCGCGCACTATCGTGCGGCATGCAGGCCACATGCGTGCACCATCGTGTGGCATGCGGGCCACATGCACGTACCATCGTGCGGCATGCTTGCCCTATGCGTACACCATCGTGCGGCATGGGAACCCCATGCGCGCACCTTCGTCTGGTATGTGCGCCCCATGCGAGCACCATTGTGCGGTATGCCTGCCCCATGCGCACACCATTGTGCAGCATAGGCGTGCCATGCGTGCACTTTCGTGTGGCATGCGGGCCACATGCCCGCACCATCGTGCAGTATGCGCGCCCGATGCGCACACCATCGAGCGGCATGGGCGCCCCATGCGCGCACCTTCGTGCGACATGGGTGCCCTACGCACGCACCTTCGTGCGTCATGCGTGCACAATCATGCGGCATGGGTGCCCCATACGCACACCATCGTGTGGCATAGGTGCCCCATCCACGAACCTTTGTGCGGCATGGGCGCCCCATGCGCGCAACTTCGTGCGGTATGTGGGCCACATGCGTGCACCATCGTGCCGCATGCGTGCCCCATTCGCGCACCTTCATACGGCATCGACGCCCCATGTGCGTACCTTCGTGAGAATAAGTATTTCAAGCTCTTGTGATCAGTAAACACCTCGAACTTCTTACCCCACAAATAGTGTCTCCATTTCTTGAGTGCAAACACAATAGCCGCTAACTCCAAATCATACGTCGGGTAGTTCAATTCATACGGCTTTGGTTTCCTCGAAGCATATGCAATCACTCTACCATTTTGCATCAACACACAACCCAATCCTTCCTTCAAAGCATCGCTATAGATTACAAAACATTCACTCCCTTTGGCTCCCTGAAGTTGATCAAACAACTCGTCGATCAATGGAAGTGGGTATTTATTCTTAACGGTCACTTGGTTCAATCCTCGGTAATTGATGCATAGCCTCAACATTCCGTCTTTCTTCTTTACAAATAGGACTGGCGTGCCCCACCAAGAAGAGCTTGGTTGAACAAACCCCTTCTTCAACAATCCTTGCAATTGGTCCTTCAGTTCTTGTAGCTCGGCTGGTGCCATACGATAGGGAGCTTTAGATATCGGCTGGGTACCAAGCAGTAATTCTATTATGAACTCGATCTCCCGATCCGGGGGTAAACCGGGTAATTCTTCTGGAAACACATCCGCATAATCTTTAATCACTGGTATCTCCTCCAACTTAGCTTTGTCCGATGGCTTGTTGATGATGTAAGCTAAGTATCCACTACACCATTTTCTCAAGGACTTCACTGCTTTCGTAGATGAAATGATGGAACTCCCAGTGAAGTCTCTTCGACCCATTACCTCCAATATTGGTTGACCAGGTATCTGAAATGTTACAATCTTCGTCCGGCAATCTAGTTGGGCATGATGCTTTGCCAACCAGTCTATCCCTAAGATGACTTCATAGTCTCGAAAGGGTAATACAATAAGATTGGCTGAGAATTCCCTATCCTTAATTTGAATTTTACATGTTTTACAAGCTGAGCTAGTAACAAGTTTAGAACCCATCGGAGTACCAACTTCTACTTCGTAAGGCAAACATACAACTCGTAGTTTCACACGTTGCACACATAAGGGAGTAATAAATGAATGAGTAGCACCTGGATCAATTAGCACCCTAACAGGTTGATTCAGTATCAAGAATGTACCTTCAACAACAGCAGTCTCCTCAGGAAGCTCCTCGCACTCAATAGCGTAAGCTTGGGCCTGAACTCTAGGAACTGGAGTCTTGCCTCTACCAGCTGGTTTAATCTGATTTTGTCCCCCCTTCCATTTAGGACAATCCTTGACCTGGTATTGATCGCTACCATACCCTACACATCATCCCGATTTCTTCCAACACTGGGCCTCGATGTGACCCTTCCTATTACAGTAAGAATAGGTGACAGTTTGAGTAGTAGGTGAACTACCTATGGATCCACGAGTAGAAGAGGCTGATGGTGCTTTAGTCGGGCCATGGTTGTTAACTGGACTGTTCTGGCTCTGGCCCTGACTGTGACTCTGAGTCTGGAATTTCCTCTGTTGTCCTGGAGGCTGATATGGTTTCTTGTTCGGCTGGCTCGAACCGGCTCTATCAAGTTTTCTCTTCTCAACTCGAGAGGCAACCGCAAGGAGAGCAGAATAGGTAGTAAAGTCATGCAAAGCCAACTGGTCCTGAATTTCTAGCCTCAACCCATTCATAAATTTCCACATCTTCAACTCAGAGGTACTGACCATGTATTGAGCATAACGGGATAGTCTTTCAAAACGAGCCTCATACTGGGCCACCGTCATGTTACCCTGGTTCAAGTGCATGAATTCCTCAATTCGCCTCTACTTGGAAACTGCAGGTACGTATTTCTCCTTGAATGCCTTAACGAAATTACCCCACAAGCGAGGTGTATGATTAGTTTCCCAAAGTGCCTCCACAGTGTGCCACCAATGCTCAGCATTCCCGTGCAACAGAAACACAACGAACTCAATCTTTTCCTCATCAGTATAGTCAAGTGGCCTGAAAATCCTTTCAATCTAAGACAACCAAGCCTCTGCCTTTTCATCATCAGCTTCCCCGTGGAATTTGGACGGGCGAAAGTCAAAGAACTCCCGCATTCTGCTATTTCTCCCATTGTTACCATCATTCCTCCTGTTGTTGTTGTTGTTTGCTTCACGTGCATCTTGACGTTCTATCACTCGCGACACGCGATCCATAGCATTCAGCATCAAATTAAACATAGCCATGCCGGGATTAGTTTGATGAGCTTCTCCGGTCTCTTGGGGCTCACCGCTCCTATAAGTATTGTGGGTACTAGGGCCAGCCATCTATAGGCACATATTATGACGCATAATTTATTGGAATACGACAAAACAAGAATTTAACACATAAGGTATGCAACATATAATTTTATATAGACACACAATTCTTGAAACAGTTAAGACGTGTTAATCACATAAGCACATAGAAACATAGAAGGCATAATTAATATTGTCACACAATAACACACATAAACAAGTCATCCCAATAACCTTAGGGTTTCTACCCATGGTCCGAGAGTTAAACCTGGCTTAAGCAATCTAAGCTCTGATACCATTAATATAAGGTATCACGCCCCAACCCGACCTATAGAGGTTAGACTAGGGAGTGACCTAAACATTCAAGTCATTTCACGTACTTAATCATTTATGAAGGTTTAACACTTAACGTTTAGCCTAAACTCCACAAATTCTCTGAAAAACCGGCAGCATAACGGCTGTAATTGGGCTCTTTAGTTTGACCTAATTCTCTAAATGCCTCGAAAATTTCAATCTCAAATTCATTTCCAACTAAGATTACTATTTATCACCAATCGGGGTGCCTACTAGTTATCTCGAAGCCTCGTTTGACTAATAACCTAGCATGATATTATGTCTCGTTTATTTGTCAATCTAGTTACACCGGTACCTGTTGATCTTAGCTTAACAATGACTACCTGCTTAAGATTGGATAAATCCATTTTACTTAACTCTTATCTAGTACTTCATAAGTCTGTGATAGATACTAAACCAAAGTAGAGATAATAAAATGACCAGAAGAGTGTGTACCTAGTTATGATCAGTACAAGCCAAAATTAGACCCCAAATTACAACGGGGGTCATTTACAATACAACAACAAGCAACATAAGAAATAGTAGTCAAGCAACATATCGTTCACAAAATGGCCATAGTCAAGTAAGGCACGTAGGGCAAGCAATCATTCCAAGGAGTCATCAATAGGCACGTTGTCCTCGGGTACCTATTCCTGGTCTTCTTCACCTGAGATGATAAAAGAGGGTGAGTCCTTATAAACTCAGCGAGGGGGAACGAGAAATACATTTTGAAACTCTTTTTCCGGTTAACTTATGAAAAACCCCTTTTTGAAAACATGTCACGTATTACAAGTAATAAGGTATGCAAAGTATACGAATTAAATTGAGCAACAGATACAATTACCAATCATTTCAAGGATACGGTGAGCATTTGCTCTCAATATCGATTTCGATACGATTGTTGTGGCCGACTTCAATAATCTACTTATCGCTCCCATTTGGGTGTACTCCGGATGTACCCCGAAAATCTACGACCCAACTCTCCGAGGGTGGAATGCCAAGCGAGATAGGGAATTGGACTATGGTAGTCACAGTAGCACCGGCAAGCCCGATGCCGCCCTGCGTGCGTGAAACGCTACCATGCCACAATGAAAGGTTGCAACCTTGTATGCAATGCATATTTATAATATTTAACATATCGCATTAGGAGGACAACAAAGTAGGTTGCCTCCGAGCAGTTATAAGATCGCACGTTGACAAGTAAACACACGAGGCATGTTTGACATGTAATTTCACTTGTAAAACACATGGAGTTATATGAATATTAAACGGACAGCCATGTAACACATGTAAATCAAGTCATATAACTCATTTCGGAGTTCACGTAATCAAGTAATAAAGTTATACAAGCATACGACGACATTTACATGAAACCGGGTGCAAGAAAAGTCTACTTATCAACATGTAATTGTTGGAATCACATTTAGGGCTATAAAGACAACTATGGGCAGCCCACTAATCACACAATTAGACACGATAACCATAGGATAAATACTTAGCGAGTTTTTCATAGTCACTAGGGTTTCAATTCATGCTTACACGTACAATTAAGCCACGAGTTGACAAGTAATTAAACCAAAGCCATGCATCGATTAATTAAACATCCTCAAGCATTCAAAACATTCCACACAACATCCAAGTGCCACAATCCCAAG
>CM075764.1:112925324-112932824 GCA_037974665.1 Ehretia macrophylla
CAACCAAGCTATAAGGCCATCCGAGCCTTATGGTACACAATATCTCCAAAACACACAAGCATGCGAGAACTTGTTATCAAATTAGGTTTTAAAATCATAACATTCTAGAAAATCAATAAAACAACTTAAAAGATAATGCATTCTACATTAACCTTCCACTCCCAAGCATGCAAGGAAATAAAGGCAAGAATAAAAGTTATTACAAGACATGGCTTCCAGTTATACACCACAATCTACTATCCTTCAATTTGCACAACAAACATACACATAGCCCTTAGGCCACAAAATAGTACATAACACAATTAGTTGAACTTTCCACATAGCACCAATTCATTAACCACCTCAAGCTATCAAGCACGGCAACTAAGGTAGAGGCTCAATCTGAACTTCTTCTTCCTCAACTAAATCAACAAGCTGGGGATCACCCTCAGCGTCTCCTGAAACAGATATCGAGGTATGAGCAACCACTGTTGCCCAGTGAGGGATATAGTCCCGGGGCGTGCAATGCAACAGATAATACAATTATGCAATAATATCACTTAGACAATTTAAGAAACAATGATAACTTAAGTAGCCATACATTTAAAAGGATACATTTCACACAATCCCCTATACACCAATCTTCACAGGTCTTCAATCACGATCCACGAACCACGAACACGATCACGATAAGCCGGCATAATCCCCAAACACTCCAGTGGGTGTACTCTGGATGTACCCCGAATCCTACGACCCAACATCCCCTGGCAATCTCCGGACCAGGCGAATGAGGGAATAGGGCACGGAGTTTGAATATCCACCGGCAAGCCCTCTGCCGCCCAACCGATATTCAACACATCCGCCCCTGACACTATGGTTGCGCAACCACTATGCAATGCACTTAACGATGGCAAGTTAATAGCAATAATATAAGCATTAACACACATGAGGATCAACAAAGTAGGTTGACCTCGATGCAATTAGGATATAAGCAAATATAGAAGCTAATAAGTAGTTTACAAATGAACATATACAAAATAAGCATAGGATCATACCAAAAGTTCCAAATCAACTTAATATTACATATAAACACTCAAGAAGTCATGCCGTGAGTTTAGAAGTGTGAGACAACCGAAATTGCACTTAAACCCCTTTATTTTACAAACTATTTCTCTTCCAAACCAAAGTTAATGATTTCATTTTCAAAGGAAACTCTCCCAACCTTCTAACTAACCCTCAAGGTACCCTCTCAACCCTCTAATTCAATCAAATGCCTGCGTTTACCCCGAAAGCCCCAATTTCCCTCTTTTGGCTTTAAACTACACCTATATTGTCCGGGCTTCAAACAAGGGATATCAAGGCATCTATAGCACCTATAGCACCTAGGTAGCCTAAGGATATTATAATTGAAGCCCAAATCCACCCGGATTCGCATTAACCCCAAAAGCCCCAAGTTAAAGTCGGCTATTTTCCATTTTAGGCGATTTAAGGGTAATGCAAGTGCACGGGGCTATTAGGTTACCTTCACTAGCACCTAAGGCGTCTATTAGGAGTATTGAATCAAGCTAATTCGAGCAATTACGCAAAACCCTAAAAAAAACGTCACTATTCACCCTAAAAATCAAACTAACGATTCGAACCGTTTAAATTGCGAAATGACGGTTCAAATGTGTTCTCTAGCATTCATATAGATGGTATATTAGCATAGATAACAATTGCAAAGGCATATAATCATACTTTCAACAAATCAAGAAATGAACAACTATTTAAAAATGCAAAAACAAGTCGTGAAATCCCTCACCACTACGCGTAGGAGCACCTAGGGACCTTGCAAACACCCTACACTAGTTGCTCAAGGCTTGGAGAGGCTTGGTTTGAAGAGTTGAAGAAGAAAACTCTCTCCCAAAGCTGCTGCAGTGTTTCGGCCCTGCTACAGTGCAAATCAGCTTTTATTTTTTTGTTGTTGTGTGCTATATGAGCTAACGTGTGAGTGGTTTTGGTTTTATAAAAGGTGGGGTCTAGTTTGGGCATTTAGGTGGCTTTTAAAATGCGCGTAGTAAGCTTAAAACCGAGCCTAAGGTGAACATGTGTGCTAGTTAATTAAATCTCTAAGTTAGTTACGTAACACTATTCACTCAACTACAAAAATCATTTTCTAAACGAGCTCTCCTAACGCCTTTAGCTCAATTGCACATTTTTCCCACTACTTTTACAATTAATATGATTTAATAAAAATGCTAATTAACTAATAGGAGGCAGTTTAAAAAATGGAGTGAATAGTAGTCATAAAAGTCAGTTAGTAAGGCACAGAAGTAAATGCGCAAATAAGGGATGCAACAGTAATTAAATGCATGGCTAAATCTCGGGCGTCACAGTGCCGGCGGAGTCCTAAAAGCAACATCCGTCGATCCCTGGTCAGTATCGTTTATGGTTCAGACTAGGAAGGTATCTGATCATCTTCGAGCCCCCAACTTTCGTTCTTGATTAATGAAAGCATCATTGGCAAATGCTTTCGCAGTTGTTCGTCCTTCATAAATCCAAGAATTTTACCTCTGACTATGAAATACAAATGCCCCTGACTGTCCCTATTAATCATTACTTCGATCTCGGAGGCCAACTCAATAGGATCGAAATCCTATAATGTTATCCCATGCTAATGTATACAGAGCGTAGGCTTGCTTTTAGCACTCTAATTTCTTCAAAGTAACAGTGCCGGAGGCACGACCCGTCCAGTTAAGGCCAGGAGCGCATCGTCGATAGAACGGATGAGACGACCGGTGCACACCTAAGGCAGACCGGCCGACCCATCCCAAAG
Source organism: Ehretia macrophylla (assembly GCA_037974665.1). Taxonomy (NCBI): domain Eukaryota; kingdom Viridiplantae; phylum Streptophyta; class Magnoliopsida; order Boraginales; family Ehretiaceae; genus Ehretia; species Ehretia macrophylla. The sequence goes on from CM075764.1 coordinate 112,928,119, forward strand.
TCCAACTACGAGCTTTTTAACTGCAACAACTTAAATATACGCTATTGGAGCTGGAATTACCGCGGTTGCTGGCACCAGACTTGCCCTCCAATGGATCCTCGTTAAGGGATTTAGATTGTACTTATTCCAATTACCCGACTCTTTGAGCCCGGTATTGTTATTTATTGTTACTACTTCCCCGTGTCAGGATTGGGTAATTTGCACGCCTGCTCCCTTCCTTGGATGTGGTAACCGTTTCTTAGGCTCCTTCTCCGGAATCGAACCCTAATTCTCGGTCACCCGCCATCACCATGGTAGGCCACTATCCTACCATCGAAAGTTGATAGGACAGAAATTTGAATGATGCGTCGCCAGCACGAGGGCTATGCGATCCGTCGAGTTATCATGAATCATCGCTGCAACAAGCAGAGCCCGCATCAACCTTTTATCTAATAAATGCATCCCTTTCAGAAGTCGGGGTTTGTTGCACGTATTAGCTCTAGAATTACTACGGTTATCCGAGTAGTAGATACCATCAAACAAACTATAACTGATTTAATGAGCCATTCACAGTTTCACAGTCTGAATTAGTTCATACTTACACATGCATGGCATATGACTACTGGTAAGATCAACCAGGTAGCATTCCTTACCGACGCCAGCGTCGCACTAGCCACATCGTCCCCTAAGGGTCGACGACTCGAGACGAGCGCACGACCGTCGTACGCGATTAGCGATGAATGCTGATTTCGGGCAAAGAAAGGCCAAGGACCCCATACCATCATGGTGTGCTGCATCTGAGAGATCGAGCGACGCCCCACGGGCTACGTGTGCCGCACTTGTTGGAGTGAGCAGCGTGGAACACGTGACGTGCTTAGGGGTTCGCCCCATATCGTCCACGGAGGCAGACGCAATGCAAAAGATGGACGATGTGACTTTAGACTGCCTTCTTTGTAGGTACGCAACACAGGAAACCGACTTACCGACTGAGGCAATGTAAGCACTCAGCCTGCGAATGAAGAGGCAAGCACTCAGCCCGCGAATGAAGAGCCAAGTTGACCACTACTCACGCGCTATCACGTTCGCTATGCCCAGACCAACTAGCCGATAAACGCCTCACCGTCTAGGCAAACGAAGCCCTTCACGCGAACGGAAGCGATCGTGGTGCCCGACCATGCACCGATTGCTCGCAACTAAGGTACCAACCGAAAGCGGACTTCCTGCCCACGCGGTGCTTGGATTGTCTCGACACTAGACCACGTTCGTCGCATTACGACTCAGCGAGGACCTTGGCGTCGTGTGTTGGGCGATTCGCGCATCGCGCAGGCCAGTGGGAATACACCATTGGACGGCTTCGAGGCAGCACGGTGCTTGGATCGCCACAACATTGAAACTCTAGCCATCGTCTCATCGCAACGCACGTGTCGTCACTTAAAGAAAGTCAAGGCCGTATGCTAGGCAATTCGCGCATCGCGCAGTCCCCCACCATCCCCCTATATGCACCCACACGCACGGAATTGGACAAGCAAACTTTCTGCCCACGCGGTGCTTGGATCGCCACGACACTAGACCATGTCCGTCGCATTACGACTCATTGAGAACCATGGCATCGTGTGCTAGGCGATTCGCGCATCGCACAGGCCCATAGGAACACACCAAGGGACAGCTTTGAGGCAGCACGGTGCTTGGATCGCCACGACATTGAAGCATTAGCAATCGTCTCATCGCAATGCTTGCATCGTTGTTTGACAAAAGCAAATGCCACATGTGCTAGGAGATTCGCGCATCACGCATGCCCCCCACCGTTCCCCTGTATGTACCCGTATGCACAGAATGGGACAAGCAAACTACTTTCCTGCCCACGTGGTGCTTGGATCGCCACGACATTAGACCACGTCCGTTGCATTACGACTTAGCGAGGACCATGGCGTCGTGTGCTAGGCGATTCGCGCATCGCGCAGGCTCGTTGGAACCAACCGGGGGACGGCTTCAAGGCCGCATGGAGGTTGGATTGCCACGACATTGAAGCATCAGCAATCGTCTCATCACAACGCTCGCGTCGTTGCTTAACGAAAACCAACTCCACATGTGCTAGGAGATTCACGCATAACGCATGCCCCCCACCGTCCCCCCTGTATGCATGGAACGGGACAAGCAAACTACCTTCCTGCCCACGCGGTACTTGGATCGCCACGACACTAGACCACGCCCGTCGTATTATGACTCAGCGAGGACCATGGCGTCGTGTGCTAGGCGATTCGAGCATCGGACAGGCCCGTCGAAACCAACCGGGGAACGGCTTCAGGGTCGTATGGTGCTTGGATCGCCACGACATTGAAGCATCAGCAATCATCTCATCGCAATGCTCGCGTCGTTGCTTAACAAAAGACAATGCCACATGTGCTAGGCGATTAGCGTATCACGCATGCCCTCCACCGTCCCCTTATATGCACCCGTATGAATGGAATGGGACAAGCAAACTACCTTCCTGCCTACGCGATGCTTGGAACGCCACGACACTAGACCACGTCCGTCGCATTATGACTCAGCGAGGACCATGGCGTCGTGTGCAAGGCGATTCATGCATCGCACAAGCCCGTTAGAACCAATCGGGGTACGACTTCAAGGCTGCATGGTGCTTGGATCGCCACGACATTGAAGCATCACCAATCGTCTCATCGCAATGCTCGCTTCGTTGCTTAACGAAAGCCAATGCCACGTGTGCTAGGCGATTTGCGCATCACGCTTGCCCCCACCATCCCCCAAGAGCCATCGAAGCCCACGCGGTGCTTAGATCGCCACGATACTAGACCATGGCTGTGCACATCCACTCGGCAACGGCCATGGCTTCTTGTGCTAGGTAATTCGTGCATCACGCTGGCCTAACGACATGTCGGGGGATGGGAATGTCCCCCAACATTTACCTAGCCGGCAGCACGGGGATAGCTAGTTTTGTGCTTGGGCAACCACTCGCCCCCTCATTAGCCATCCCAATGACGTCGACGGTGTTGCGGCACGAAGATGGATAATGAGGGGCTAGGGAAGCCACCACGTTCCTCATTAGTCATCCTGGTGCCGCGCCGAGGGACATGCAGGGGGACGCGGGGCGGGGGTGGCACAGCCCCAACGCACGGGTATGCAATGCAATACCTCGACGTGATTCACTCGGTAGGCATTCCCGCCCACAATATAGCCCACGATATAGCCCACAATGTGCCACGAAGTGCCCACAACGTCCCCTCGCATGGCCCTCGACCAGGGAGCTTGACACCACATACCCCCCTATAGTACATTTAGATTCAAAAACCCAAGTGACAGTAATAGCTTACATTTTGTCAGAGATTCATAATGGGTGTTTCACACTATAAAAGGCCCCATATGGCGACATCTTCGTACCGAACTTGCTCCTTTTTGATAGCATATGATATCCAAATGCTTCAAAATTATTTTTTTTGAAAAAATATTTTTTAATATTTAATAATTGTGAAAAATACCGAAAAATCTGAAAAAATAGTAGAAAATTCAGAAACATTTATATTAATTCATACATTAATTTGTTAAATGATATTCAAAAATATTTTTTTAAAAAAATTAATTTTTAATATTTAAAAATTATAAAAAATAGGGAATAATAGGGAAAAATCTGAAAAAAATACTAAAAATTCAGAAAAATTTATATTAATTCATAAATTAATTTGTTTGCATGATATTTGGCGTTAAAATTTTTTTTGAATGGATTGGGAAACCGAGTAATTTATTTCGCCTCACAAATGTGACGAACTGTTTATCGGATAAGGCAAAGGTTAAGACTACTTCATAGATTCGAAAACCACTTGTAAAAGGATATCAATGTCCACATTCGTGTCATAATGCATTCTGCATGCCCAATACCCCCGAATACTTAACCTTTCCCGTTGTGCCCAACGTTCCCTAGTTATGCCAAAGCCGTCCCACAATATCCCCCATCGTCCCCCAAGTGTACCCCTATAGTGACCCAACCATGCCCCAACAGTGCCCCAGCAGTGCTCCAACAGTGCCCCCAACAGCGCCCCTTGAGCGCACCGCGCGCGCCACTTGCGCGCACCGTCGTGGGGCACTGGTCCCCCATGCGCGCACCTTCGTGCGACATGCAAGCCACATGCGCGCACCATCATGCGGCATATGCGCCCGTTGGTCTCACCATCATGCGGGATGGGCGCCCCACGCGCGCACCTTCGTGCGGCAAGCGCGCACCATCGTGCGGCATAGGCGACGCATTCGCGCATCTTCGTATGGCATGCGGGCCACATGCACGCACCATTGTGCGGCAGGGGTACCCCATTCGTGCACAATCGTACGGCATGGGCTACCCATGCGTGCACCTTCGTGCGACATGCGCGCCACATGGGCTCATCATCGTGCAACATAAGGGCCACATGCGCGCACCATCGTGCGGCATGCGGGCCGCATGCATGCACCATCGTGCTACATGCGCGCCTGATACGCGCACTTTCGTGCCACATGCTCGTACCATCGTGCAACATGCACGCCCGATGCATGCACCATCGTGCGGCATGAGAGCCCCATGCGTGCACCTTCGTGAGGCATGCGCGCCCCATGCGCACACCATCGTGCGGCATGCGCACCCCATGTGCACATCATCGTGTGGCATGGGCCCGCCATCCACGCATCTTCGTGCAGCATGCGGGCCACATGCGCGCACTACTTACGGCATGTGCGCCCGATGT
>CM075764.1:112940324-112960324 GCA_037974665.1 Ehretia macrophylla
CACATCGTCCACGGAGGCAGATGCAAGGCAAAAGATGGACGATGTGACTTTAGACTGCCTTCTTTGTAGGTACGCAACACAGGAAACTGACCTACCGAGAGAGGCAACGTAAGCACTCGGCCCGCGAATGAAGAGGCAAGCAGGGGCGGATGTTGCTACTGAAGCAGGGATCCAACCGACCCACACAAGCCGACCACCACTCACGCGCTATCACGTTCGCTATGCCCAGACCACCAAGCTGATAACCGCCCCACCGTCTAGGCAAACGAAGCCCTTCAGAAGAACAGAACCGACGAGATGGCCCGAGCACGTACCGCTAGGCATGAAGAATTTCTGAGGGACACGGGACGGGACCAGCACGAGGTGCATGATCAGGCCGCATGTCGCAAGCTTAAGGGCCTACTTCGTGGTGCCCAACCATGCACCGATTGTACGCAACTGAGGTATCAACCAAAAGCGGACTTCCTGCCCACGCGGAGCTTGGATCGCCCTGACACTAGACCACATCCATTTCATTACGACTTAGTGAGGACCATGGCGTCATGTGTTAGGCGATTCGTGCATTGCGCAGGCCAGTGGGAACACACCGTGGGACGACTTTGAGGCAGCACGGTGCTTGGATCGGCACAACATTGAAGCTCTAGCCATCGTCTCATCGCAACGCTCGCGTTGTCACTTAACGAAAGCCAAGGCCGTGTCATGCCCCAACCCGACCTATAGAGGTTAGACTAGGGAGTGACCTAAACATTCAAGTCATTTCACGTACTTAATCGTTCATGAAGGTTTAACACTTAACGTTTAACCTAAACTCCATAAATTCTCCAGAAAATCGACAGCATAACGGCTGTAATTGGGCTCTTTAGTTTGACCTAATTCTCTAAACGCCTCGAAACTTTCAATCTCAAATTCATTTCCAACTAAGATTACTATTTATCACCAATCGGGGTGCCTACTAGTTATCTCGAAGCCTTGTTTGACTAATAACCTAGCATGATACTATATCTCGTTTATTTATCAATCTAGTTACACCGATACCTGTTGATCTTAGTTTAACAATGAGTACTTGCTTATTGGATAAATTCATTTTACTTAACTCTTATCTAGTACTTCATAAGTCTGTGATAGATGCTAAACTAAAGTAGCGATAGCAAAATGACCAGAAGAGTATGTACCTATTATGATCAGTACAAGCCAAAATTAGACCCCAAATTACAACAGGGGTCATTTACAATACAACAACAAGCAACATAAGAAATAGTCTTCAAGAAACATATCGTTCACAAAATGGCCATAGTCAAGTAAAACACGTAGGGCAAGCAATCTTTCCAAGGAGTCATCAATAGGAACGTTGTCCTCGGGTACCTGTTCCTAGTCCTCTTCACCTGAGATGATAAAAGAGGGTGAGTCCTTATGAACTCAGTGAGAGGGAACGAGAAATACATTTTGAAACTCTTTTTTCGGTTAACTTATGAAAAACCCCTTTTGAAAACATGTCACGTATTACAAGTAATAAGGTACGCAAAGTATAAGAATCAAATTGAGCAACAGATACAATTACCAATCATTTCAATAACGATTTCGATACGATTGTTACGGCCGACTTCAATAATCCACTTATCACTCCCATTTGGGTGTACTCCGGATGTACGCTGAAAACCTACGACCCAACTCTCCGAGGGTGGTATGCCAAGCGAGAGAGGGAATTGGACCATGGTAGTCACGGTAGCACTGGCAAGCCCGATGCCGCCCGGCGTGCGTGAAACGCTACCATGCCATAATGAAAGGTTGCAACCATGTATGTAATGCACATTTATAACATTTAACATATCACATTAGGAGGACAACAAAGTAGGTTGCCTCCGAGCAGTTATAAGATCGCACGTTGACAAGTAAACACACGAGGCATGTTTGACATGTAATTTCACTTGTAAAACGCATAGAGTTATATGAATATTAAACGGGTAGCCATGTAACACATGTAAATCAAGACATATAACTCATTTCGGAGTTCACGTAATCAAGTAATAAAGTTATACAAGCATACGACGACGTTTACATGAGACCGTGTGCAAGAAAGTCTACTTATCAACATGTAATTGTCGGAATCACATTTAGGGCTATAAAGACAACTACGGGCAGCCCACTAATTATATAACTAGACATGATAACCATAGGATCAACACTTAGCGCGTTTTCATACTCACTAGGGTTTCAATTCATGCTTACTCGTGCGATTAAGCCACAAGTTATCATGTAATTAAACTCAAGCCATGCATCGTTTAATTAAACACCCTCAATCATCCAAAACAGTCCACACAACATCCAAGTGCCACAATCCCAAGCATTTAATACAACGAGAGAAGTTACAATAATTTTCAAAGCATATCACTAAACCAAAAATCTCACTGCAATGGTCTGTTTTCCCACAATCATTTAGACAAGCAAAAAATCTCCAATTCCAGTGAGAAAAATTTCAAATTAAAGCTTAAGGAGTGAACTAAACCCAGAAACAAACCTCGCATCATTTGGAGTTCGGATTCAAGAGTAATAGCCAAAACCGTGAGACTACACAAAACTACCCAGATTTGTACACATTTCAATACTTGTCATTTTTGGGGAATTTAGGGTCAGATTTAGACTTAGTCTATTTCTGAAAAAAATGTCCAGAACTAACAAATTTAGAAATATACCAAATTTTATGCATTTTAGATATCATGTACTAAGTCAAAACTGGTTCGTTCTACAGGGACAGTGAACTGCCAAAAACCTGCTCCATTTTCCCAGATTTTCCAGATTTGGACACCTTTCGATATTTTGCCATTTTGGAGACCTTATAATCAAAATTGGCTTTGGCCTATTTCTACGAAAAATGCTCAAAACTGGCAAAACTAGTCACCTACCAATTTTCACGTATTTTAAACATCATTTACCTGGTCCATTCACTTCGTTCCAACAAGTCAGAAAACTACCATTTACGCGATTTCACCTATCTTTAAATTCTAGCAAAATATCTTTCCATGCATATTTACAAAAGCTCATGTACACACATATATCACAAGAACAGAGGTAAAAATAGACATTTAAAGGCATGCATGTGGTTTTGGAAAGCTTTTAAAAAGGATTAAGCCTCACCTTAGCCTATTGACAACAAATGATGCTCAAAACTCTTGGAGATGCACAAATGGTCTTCTTTCTTTGTTTGGCCGAGGGATATTGCTTGATTTCCTTAATTCCTAGCTAAGTTACCATGTCCTTAGTATGTGCATGTGGTTAGAACAAAAAGGAAATGAAATAGAAGCTATCAAACATACCTAAGCCGAAATGAGTGTTCTATGAGCTTGCATGCATGTTTCTTTGCCTCTAGCTTGCTTGGTCGAGTTCCTTAGTGTCTTGAATGTCTTGATGAACCTTAGGATGATGAGCTTAAGCTATGGAGACTAAGATTGCAGCCAAGGCCGAGAGAGAGAGAGGAAATGAGAGAGTGAGAGTTGAGAGAAAGAAAAATGAAATGCTTTGAAGAGTTTTGATGTTTTTGTGGGCATGTGTCGGCCTTGAGCTTCAAATTTTCAGAATTTGTGTCTTCAAGAGCATATTTTGAATCATCTTAGCATGGGTAATTGAGTGGGCCGAGATTGTGGTGCATTGGGTAGGGTTTTAAGTCATTTTTTTACGCTTTGTGTCATAGGTTGTCAAGGTATGATTTTTGAATTATGCAAAGCATGCACAAAATCCTTCTCATGGTCGGCCAAGGCTTGATCAAATCTGAATTTTTTGTCTTGTTTTGAGCATTATTATATTGTGTGTTTGGGATGTGCAAGAGAATAAATAATAAAGAATAGGAATGTTTAGCTTTTGGTGAAATTTGTCTTCTAGTGAGTTGAATTAGCATTTTAATATTAGTTAGTGGAGTTTGTAGGATTAATTAATGATCTAGTGCTTCGTGTAAGATGCTTCCTTGATTAGCGTGTGGGCACACTTACCTAGGTCTAAGGCACGCACTACAAGGTAAAGCACGAACTACGAGACGAATGCACATTTTCTAAGTAAATGCACGCAACCCTAAATAAATGCACGTAATTCAATGCAAAGCACACAAAACGAAACATGACTCTTAAACCTAGGTCAAGGCACGCAAATCTAGGTTAGGGCACACGAAATGAGGTATCATACGCAAATCGAGGTCAGGCTTCACAGGACGTATGCTAGGCGATTCACGCATCGCGCAGTCCCCCCAACATCCCCCTATATGCACCCACATGCACGGAACGGGACAAGCAAACTTTCTGCCCATGCGGTGCTTGGATCGCCATGACACTACACCACGTCCGTCGCATTACGACTCAGCGAGGATCATGTCATCGTGTGCTAGGTGATTCGCGCATCACGCAGGCCCATAGGAACACACCGGGGGACAACTTCGAGGCAGCACGGTGCTTGGATCACCACGACATTGAAGCATCAGCAATCGTCTCATCGCAACGCTCGTGTCGTTGCTTAACGAAAGCCAATGCCACATGTGCTAGGCGATTCGCGTATCACGCATGCCCCCCACCATCCCCCTGTATGCACCCGTATGCACGGAATGGGACAAGCAATCTACCTTCCTGCCCACGCAGTGCTTGGATCGCCACGACACTAGACCACATCCGTCGCATTACAACTCAGCGAGGACCATGGCGTCGTGTGCTAGGCGATTCGCGCATCGCACAGGCTTGTCGAAACCAACCGGGGGACGACTTCAAGGCCGCATGGTGGTTGGATCGCCACGACAATGAAGCATCAGCAATCATCTCATCACAATGCTCACAGCGTTGCTTAACGAAAACCAACGCCACATGTGCTAGGCGAGTCGCGCAACACGCATGCCCCCCACCGTCCCCCCTATATGCACGGAATGGGACAAGCAAACTACCTACCTACCCATGCGGTGCTTGGATTGCCACGACACTAGACCATGTTCGTCGTATTACGACTCAGCGAGGACCATGGCGTCGTGTGCTAGGCGATTCGCGCATCGCAAAGGCCCGTCGGAACCAACTAGGGGACGGCTTCAAGGCCGCATGGTGCTTGGATTGCCACAACATTGAAGCATTAGCAATCGTCTCATCGCAACGCTCGCGTCGTTGCTTAATCAAAGCCAGTGCCATATGTGCTAGGCGATTCGCGTATCACGCATACCCTCCACCGTCCCCCTGTATGCACCCGTATGCACGGAACGGGACAAGCAAACTACCTTCCTGCCCACGAGGTGCTTGGATCGCCACGACACTAGACCACGTCCGTCGCATTACGACTCAGCGAGGACCATGGCGTCGTGTGCAAGGCGATTCGCGCATCGTACAGGCCCGTCAGAACCAACCGGGGTACAGCTTCAAGGCTGCATGGTGCTTGGATTGCCACGACATTGAAGCATCAGCAATCGTCTCATCGCAAAGCTCGCGTCGTTGCTTAACGAAAGCCAATGCCACGTGTGCTAGGCGATTCACGCATCACGCTTGCCCCCACTGTCCCCCAAGAGCCACCGAAGCCCACGCGGTGCTTGGATCGCCACGACACTAGACCATGGCAGCACGCATCCACTCGACAACGGCTATGGCTTCATATGCTAGGCGATTCGCGTATTGCACAGGCCCAACGACATGTTGGGGGATGGGAATATCCCCCAACGTGTACCTAGCCGGCAGCACGGGGATAGCTAGTTTTGTGCTTGGGCAACCACTCGCCCCCTCATTAGCCATCCCAATGACGTCGACGGTGTTGCGGCACAAAGATGGATAATAAGGGGCTAGGGAAGCCACCATGTTCCTCATTAGCCATCCTAGTGTCGCGCCGAGGGAAATGCCGGGGGACATGCCGGGGGATGCGGGCGGGGGTGGCACAGCCCCAACGCACGGGTATGCAATGCAATACCTCGGCGTGATTCACACGGTACGCATTACCGCTTACAATATAGCCCATGATATAGCCCACGATATAGCCCACAATGTGCCACGAAATGCCCACAACGTCCCCCCGCATGGCCCTCGACCAGGGAGCTTGACACCACATACCCCCCTATAGTACATTTAGATGCAAAAACCTAAGTGACAGCAGTAGCGTACATTTTGCCAGAGATTCATAATGGGTGTTTTACACTATAAAAGGCCCCATATAGCAAGATCTTCGTACCCAACTTGCTCCTTATTGATAGCATATGATATCCAAATGCTTCAAAATTATTTTTTTTGAAAAAAATATTTTTTAATATTTAATAATTACGAAAAATAGGAAAAAATCATAAAAAATAGTAGAAAATTCAGAAAAATTTATATTAATTCATACATTAATTTGTTAAATGATATTCAAAAATATTTTTTTTCAGAAGATTAATTTCTAATATTTAAAAATTACGAAAAATAGGGAAAAATAGGGAAAAATCAGAAAAAAATACTAAAAAATTCAGAAAATTTTATATTAATTCATAAATTAATTGGTTTGCAGGATATTTGGTGTTAAAATTTTTTTGAATGGATTGGAAAACCGATTAATCTATTTCACCTCACAAATGTGACGAACTGTTTGTCAGACAAGGCAAAGGTTAAGACTACTTCATAGATAAGGATATCAATGTCCACATTCGTGTCAAAATGCATTCCGCATACCCACTACCCCTGAATGTTTAACCTTGCCCGTTGTGCCCAACGTCCCCTAGTTGTGCCAAAGCCGTCCCCCAACATCCCCCATCGTCCCCCAAGTGTACCCCCATAGTGCCCCAACCGTGCCCCAACAGTGCCTTAATAGTGCCCCAGCCGTGCCCCAACAGTGCCCTACGCTCGCCACTTGCACGCATTATCGTGCGACACTGGCGCCCTATACGCGCACCTTCGTACGACATGCAGGCCACATGCGCGCACCATCATGCGGCATGTGCGCCCGATGAAAGCACCATCATGCGGCATGGGCACCTCACGCGCGCACCTTCGTGCGGTATGCGCACCATCGTGTGGCATGGACGCCCCATGCGAGCACCTTAGTACAGCATGCAAGCCACATGCAAGCACAATCGTGCGGTATGCCCGCCCGATGTCTGCACCATCGTGCGACATGGGCATCGCATGCGGCCACATTCTTGCGGCATGCGGGTACCATCGTCCGGCATGGGCGCCCTATGCGTGCACCATCGTGCAGGGCCACATGCGCGCACCATCATACGACATGTGGGCCGTATAGAATCATCATCGCGCGCACCATCGAGCGGCATGGGCGCCTAATGGGCGCCCCATGTGCGCACCTTCGTGCGGCATGCGCCCCTGATGCACGGACAATCGTGCGGCATGGGCGTCCCATGCGCGCACCTTCGTGCTGTAAGTGCGTACAATCGTGCGGCATGGGCGCCACATGTGCGCACCATCGTGCAGCATGAGGGCTGCATGCACACACCATCGTACGGCATGCGTGCTGCATGCGCGTACCATCGTGCGGCATGCTTGCCCAATGCGCACACCATCGTGCGGCATGGGCGATTCATGCGCGCACCTTCGTGCAGCATGCGGGCCACATACGCGCACCATCGTACGGCATGGGCACCCCATGCACGCACCATCGTGTGGCATGGGCACCCCATGAGCGCACCTTCATGCGGCATGTGCTCCCGATGCGCGCAACTTCAAGCGGCATGCGAGCACCATCATGCGGCATGGGCACCCCATGTGCGCATCATTGTGCGGCATGGGCGCCCTATGCGTGCACTATCATGCGGCATGCGGGCCACATGTGTGCACCATCGTGCGGTATACGCGCCCGATGTGTGCACCACCGTGCGGCATGGGCGCCCCATGCATGCACCTTCGTGTGGTATGCTGGCCCCATGCGCGCACCATCGTGCAGCATACGCACCCCATGCGAGCACCATCGTGCCGCATGGGCGCGCCATGCGCGCACCTTCAGGCGGCATGCGGGCCACATGCGTGCACCATCGTGCGGCATGGGCGCCTCATGCGTGTACCATCGTGCGGCATGGGCGCCTTATGCGAGCACCTTTGTGGGGCATGCGCGCCCGATGCGCGCACCATCATGTAGCATGGGCGCCCCATGCGCGCACCTTCGTGCTACATGCGGGCACTATCATGCGGCATGCGGGCCGCATGTTCACACCATCGTGCAGCATGCGAGCCCGATGCCCGCACCATCGTGCGGCATGAGAACCGCATGCGCGTACCTTCGTGCGGCATGCAAGCCACATGTGCACACCTTCGTCCGGCATGTGCGCCCCATGCGCGCACATTCGTGCGGCTTGTGGGCATCATGTGCACATTATCGTGCAGCATGGGCGCCTCATGCGTGCACCATCGTGCGGCATGGGTGACCCATGTGCGCACCTTCGTGCAGCATGTGCGCCCAATGCGCGAACTATAATGTGGCATGGGTGCCCCATACACACACCTTCTTGCGGCATGCAGGAACCATCGTGCGGCATATGCGCCTGATGCCCACACCATTGTGCGGCATATGCGCCTCATGCGCGCACCATCTTGCGGCATGCGGGCCACATGCGCGGACCATCGTGCGCCATGGGCGCCCCATGCGCGCACCATTGTGCGGCATGCGGGCCACATGTACACACCATCGTACGGCTTGCGCGCCCGAAGCGCGCACCATCGTGCTGCATGGTGCCCCAAGCGAGCACCTTTGTGCGGCATGGGCCCCCCATTCGCGCACAATTGTGCGGCATGTGTGCCCCATGCACACACCATAGTGCGGCATGCAGGCCACATGAGCGCACCATCGTGCGGCATGGGCGCCCCATGCTCGCACCATTGTGCGGCATGCGGGCCACATATTCCCACCATCGTGCGACATGCGCGCCCAATACGTGCAATATCATGTGGCATCGGCGCACATTCATGCGGCATGCACGCACCATCGTGCGGCATGCTCGCCCAATGTGCGCACCATCGTGCGGCATGGGCTCGCATTCATGCGGCATGCGCACACCAACGTGCGGCATACGCGCCCGATGCCCGCACCATCGTGCGGTATGGGCGCCCCATGCGCTCTCCTTCATGCTACATGCGGGTCACATGCGTGCACCATCGTGCGGCATGGGCGCCTCATGCGTCAACCATTGTGCGGCATGGGCGACCCATGTGCGCACCTTCGTGCGGCATGTGCGCCCGATGCCCGCATCATGATGCGGCATGGGCGTCCCATGGGCACACCATCGTGCAGCATGTGGGTACCATCGTGAGGTATGCTGGCCGAATGTGCGCACCATCGTGCGGTATGCGCGCCCGATGCCTGCACCATTGTGCGGCATATGCGCTGCATGCGCGCACCTTCTTGCGGCATACGGACTACATGCGCGGACCATCGTGCGGCATGGGCGCCCCATGTGTGCAACATTGTGTGACATGCGGGCCACATGTACGCACCATCGTACGGCATTCGCGCTCGATGTGTGCACCATCGTGCGGCATATACACCCGATGTGCGCACCATGATGTGGCATGGGCGCCCCATGCGCGCACCTTCGTGCAGCATGCGGGTACCATCGTGATGTATGCCGGCCGCATGCGCGCACCATCGTGAGGCATGCGCGCCCGATGCCCGCATCGTCGTGAGGCATATGCGCCGCATGCGCGCACCTTCTTGCGGCATGCGGGCTACATGCGCGGACCATCGTACGGCATGGGCGCCCCATGCGCGCAACATTATGCGACATGCGGGCCACATGTACGCACCATCATACGGCATTCGCGCCCGAAGCGCACACTATCGTGCTTCATAGGCGTCCAATGCGCGCACCTTCGTGCGGCATGTGCCCCCTATGCCAGCACCATCGTGCGGCATGTGTTCCCCATGCGCACACCATCGTGCAGCATGCGGGCCACATGCGCGCACCATCGTGCAGCATGGGCACCCCATGCGCACACCATTGTGCGGCATGCGGGCCACATGTGCCCACCATTGTGCGGCATGGGCACCCGATGCGCGCACTATAGTGCAGCATGGACGCACATTCTTGCGGCATGCACACACCATCATGCGGCATACGCGCCCGATGCCAGCACCATCGTGCAGTATGGGCGCTACATGCGCGCACCTTCGTGCAGCATGTGGGCCACATGCTGGCACCATCGTGCGGCATGGGCCCCCCATGCGCTCACCATCGTGAGGCATGCGGGCCACATACGCACACCATTGTGTGGCATACGGGTCACATGCGTGCAGCATCGTGCGGCATGCGCGCTTGACACGCGCATCATTTAGCGGCATGGGCGCACTATTCGCGCACTGTCGTGCGGCATGTGCTCCCCATTTGCGCACAATCATGCGGTATGCGTGCCCCATGCGCGCACCATCGAGCGGCATGGGCGAGCCATGCACGCACCTTTGTGTGGCATGCGGGCCACATGTGCGCACCATTGTGCAGCATGCGTGCCCGATGCATGCACCATCAAGCGGCATGGGCGCGCCATGCGCACACCTTCGTGCCGCATGTGCGTACCATAGTGCTGCATGAGCGCCCCATGCGCGCATCTTCATGCGACATGGGCGCCTCATTCGCGCACCTTCGTGTTGCATACGTGCATCATCGGGGGGCATGGGCGCCCTATGCGTACACCATCGTGCGGCATGTGCGCCCCATGTGTCACGCCCCAACCCGGCCTATAAAGATTAGACTAGGGTATGATCTAAACATTCAAGTCCTTTCACATATTTAATTGTTCAAGAAGGTTTAACACCTAACGTTTAGGCTAAACTCCACAAATTCTCCAGAAAATTGGCAGCATAACGACTGTAATTAGACTCTTTAGTTTGACCTAATTCTCAAAACGCCTCAAAATTTCCAATCTCAGTTTCATTTCTAACTAAGATTACTATTTATAACCAATCGAAACGCCTACCAGTTACCTCGAAGTCTCGTTTGATTAATAACCTAGCATTATACTATGTCTCACTTGTTTGTTTGTCCTCGTTACAAAAGTACCTATTGATCTTAGCTTCACAATGAGTACTTGCTTAAGATTGGATAAGTTCATTTTACTTAATCATTACCTGATACTTCATAATCCTATGAGAGATACTAGCCAATAACGATAGCAAAAACGACCATAATAGTGTCTATCTAGTTATTATCAGTACAAGCCAAAATTTGACCCCAAATTACAACGGGGGTTGTTTACATTACAATAGCAAGCATCATAAGAAATGAAATAGTCTTCAAGCAACATATTGTTCACAAAATGGCCATAGTCACGTAAGGCACATAGGACAAGTAATCATTCCAAGGAATCATCATTAGGCACGTGGTCCTCGGGTACCTGTTCTTGGTCTTCTTCACCTGAGATGATAAAAGAGGGTGAGTCCTTATGAACTCAGCGAGAGGGAACGAGAAATAAGTTTTGAAACTCATTTTCCGGTTCAACTTATGAAAACCCTTTTTGCAAGCATGAATATATCACAAGTACATAACGTAATGTAAAAGTAAAGGAACACAATTACCCATATTTCCTCCCCGAGGTCCTCTAGGAACCAAGCAAGAGTACTTATACACATAGTGAAAAGGATACGGTAAGCTTTTGCTCTCAGTTCATGTCAGTATCAGTTGTTGCGGCCAACTTCAAATCATCCCTTTATCACGCCAAATGGGTGTACTCCGGATGTGCCCCGAAATCCTACGACCCAACTCTCCGAGGAAGTCTAGCCCCCAAGCGAGAGAGGGAATTAGACAATGGTTATCACGGTTGCACCGGCAAGCCCGATACCGCCCGGTGTGCGTGAACGCTACCACGCCAAAATGAAAGGTTGCAACCTTGTATGGAATGCACATTTATGACATTTAATATATCACATTTGGAGGACAACAAAGTAGGTTGCCTCCGAGCAGTCATAAGATTGCACATTGACATTTAAACACGCGAGGCACGATATGACAAGTAAATTCACTTGAAAAGCACATGGAGTTATATGAATATTAAACGGGCAGCCATGTAACGCATGTAAATCAAGCCATATAACTCATTTCAAAGTTCATGTAATCAAATAATAAGTTTATTCATCATGCAACGACATCTATGTGGAACCGGGTACAAGAAAGGCCTACTTATCAACATGTAATCATTGAATCATATTTAGGGCTACAAGGGCAACTACGGGCAACCTACTAAACACATAATCAAACACAATATCCAAAGGATCAACACTTAGCAAGTTTACCTAGTTACTAGGTTTTCAATTCGTGCTTACCCGTGCGATTAAGCCCCAAGTCATCTCGTAATTAAGCTCAAGTCATGTATTGATTAAATTAAGCACCCTCAAGCAATCAAAACAGTCCACACAACATCCAAATGCCACAATCCCAAGCACTTAATACAACAAGAGAAGCTACAATAATGTTTCTAAGCATATCAATAGGTGAAACCCTCACTGCAATGGACTGTTTTCTCACAATCATTGAGACAAGCAAAAAAATTCCAATTCCAGTGAACAAGATTTCAAATTAAAGCTCAAGGAGTGAACTAAATTCATAAACAAACCTCGCATCATTTGGAGTTCAGGTTCAAGAGTTATAGACAAAACAGTGAGACTACCCAAAACTGTCCAGATTTGTACACATTTCAATACTTGTCGTTTTTGAGGGCCTTAGGGTCAGATTTAGCCTTAGTCCATTTCTGATAAAAATGTCCAGAACTGAAAACTCTATCCGCACACCAAATTTCATGCATTTTAGATGTCATTTACTAAGTTAAAACTGGTTCGTTCTACAAGGTCAGTGAATCTGCCAAAACCTGCTTCATTTTTCCAGACTTTCCAGATTTGGACACATTTTGATATTTTGCCATTTTGAGGACTTTAGAGTCAAAATTAGCTTTGGCCTATTTCTGAGAAAAATTCTCAGAACTAGCAAAAATAGTTACCTACCAATTTTTACGCATTTTCAACATCATTTACCTAGTCAAAATCACTTCGCACCAACAAGGCAGAAGGCTGTCACATACCCGATTTCATCTATCATCATATTCTAGCCAAATATCTTTCCATGCATGTTTATAAAAGCTCATGAACACACATATATCTCAAGTACAGAAGTAAAGATAGACATTTAAGGGCATGCATGTGGTTTTTTGAAAGATTTTCAAGAAGTTTTAGCCCTCACCTTAGCAAGACAACAAAGATGATGCACAAACTCTTGGTGAAGCACAAAGTTGATCTTTTCCTTGCTTAGCCGAGAGACCACTCGATTTCCTCTACTTTCCTAGCTTAGTAACCAAGTTCTTAGTAGGTGCATGTGGTTAGAACAAGAAGAAAACGAAATGGGAGCTAACAAACTCACCTAAGCCGAAATGGATGTGCTAAAGGCTTGCATGTGTGCTTCTTTGCTCCTAGTTTTTCTTGGTCGAGATCCTAAGCTTCTTGCATGTCTTGATGAACCATTGAGTGATGAATTTAAGCTATGGAGTGTAGAAACTCAGCCAAGGCCGAGAGAGAGAGAGAGAGAAGAATGAGAGGGAGAGAGAAGAAATGAGAGAAAGAAAGAAGAATGAAAGAAAAATGAAAAGCCTTGAAGAGATTGATGCATATGTCGGCCTAGGGCCTTGCAAATTCAGATTTTGTGTCTTCAAGAAGCATCATTTGAAGTGTCTAGCATGGGCAAGGAGCTTGTGTCGAGATTTGGAGCTTTGAGGAGGGTTTTGAGCTAATTTTTTATTGCTTTGTGTCATAGAATTGTCATAGAATGTTTAGGAATAGAATTTGAAATTAAAATGCATGGACAATGGCTCCTAGTGGTCGGCCAAGGGTGTGTTAAAATCTGAATTTTTGTCTTGGTTGAGAAATAATTAATTGTGTGTTTGGGATATGCAAATAATAAAGAATAAAGAATAAAGAATGTCTAGCTTTTTGTGAGATTTTGTCTTCTAGTGGGTTGAATTAGCAATTTAATATTAGTTAGTGGGATTTGTAGGATTAACTAATGATCTAGTGCTTCGGGTAAGATGCTTTCTTGATTAGCGTGAGGACACGCTTTCCTAAGTTTAGGGCACGCACTACGAGGTAAGCCATGAACTACAAGACGAATGCACGTTTCCCAAGTAATTGCACGCAACCCTAAATGAATGCACGTAATTTGATGCAAGGCACACAAAACGAAACACAATTCTTAAACCTAGGTCAAGGCACGCAAATCTAGGTTAGAGCATACGAAACGAGGTATTGCACGTAAATCGAGATCAGGCCTCACATCATCCCCTCCTTAAAAGAATTTCGTCCCAAAATTCAATATTACCTTTGAAACAATGCTGGATACTGTTGCTCCATCTGGTCTCGTTTTTCCCACGTTGCTTCTTCAACTCCATGATGATCCCACAACACTTTTACCATCGGTATAGATTTGTTGCGCAACTCCCGATCTTGCTGATCTAGGATCCGAATGGGCTTCTCTTCATAAGACAAGTTCTCCCGAAGCTGCAACGGCTCTGGCTCCAAGATATGCGATGGATCAGGGTGATACTTCCGTAGCATTGAAACATGAAAGACGTCGTAAATATTGGAGAGGTTTTGGGGTAGTGCTAGGCGATACGCCAACTTGCCAACCTTTTCAATTATCTCGAATGGTCCTACAAATCTCGGGCTCAACTTTCCACCCTTGCCGTGTTTAATCAGTCCCCTCCGAGGTGATATCTTCAAGAACACCTTATCGCCGACCTCAAACTCTAGGCTCCGTCTCTGTCGGTCTGCATAACTTTTCTGCTTGCTTTGGGCCGTAAGTATCCGTTTCTGGATAAGGTGGATATTATCAATAGTCTTCATAAGTTCAGGTAGAAGGGTCGGGTCAAAAGTCTTCGTCTCACCTACTTCATCCCAGTAAATTGGGGATCGAAACTTACGTCCATACAACGCCTCAAATGGGGCCATCCCGATTGTGGCCTGATAATTGTTATTATAAGCGAACTCCGCTAGAGACAGATATTTCTCCCAACCTTTTCCGAAGTCTAAAACACACGCCCTCAGTATATCCTCCAGAATCTGAATAGTTCTCTCAGATTGTCCATCAGTCTGAGGGTGATAAGCCATGCTGAAACTCAACTTCGTTCCCAAAGCTTCTTGCAATCTTTTCCAAAATCGGGAAGTAAAACGAGGATCCCTATCTGATACAATACTCACAGGCATCCCGTGTAATCTTACAATCTCCGCCACATACATATCTCCCAACTTCTCAGGACTATCCTCCTTGTTCATCAGTAAGAAGTGCGCTGACTTAGTCAATCTATCCACTATGACCTAAACAGCGTCATGACCCTTTTGTGACCTGGGCAGGTCCATAACAAAGTCCATAGTTATATGTTCCCATTTCCATTGAGGGATCTCCAACGGCTGAAGTAAACCTGCCGGTCGTTGATGTTCTGCTTTGATTCTCTGGCAAGTCAAACACCGTGCCACAAACTCCGCAATCTCTCTCTTCATATTATTCCACCAATAGTGTTGCTTCAAATCCCGGTACATCTTTGTTCTGCCGGGGTAAATAGTGTATCTTGAATTATGGGCTTCTTCAAGAATCTTCTTTTTCAACTCTGGCTCGTTAGGAATGCAAATCCGATTCCTAAACCTCCAAATGCCATCATCATGAAACTTGAAATCTGTGTTGCTTTCTTTAATCTTCTGAAACTGTTGGTCCTTCTGTTGAGCCTCTCGTAATTCAGACAACAAGGTCAATTGAACCTGTATAGTGGTAAATAGTAATCATTTTCGAGTCAATTGTGGTTTCCACAAAAATGCTTCCTCCAACAACTCCTGCACCTTGACTTCCAGTTTTGCCATGCTCGTTTTCCGACTTAAGGCATCTGCAACTACATTCGCTTTACCGGGCACATAATTAATTGTGCAGTTATAATCATCCAAAAGCTCCATCCACCGTCTTTGCTTCATGTTCAACTCTTTTTGTGAGAACAAGTATTTCAAGCTCTTGTGATTAGTAAACACCTCGAACTTGTTACCCCACAGATAGTGCCTCTATTTCTTGAGTGCAAACACGATAGCCGCTAACTCCAAATCATGCGTCAGGTAGTTCAATTCATACGGCTTCGGTTTCCTAGAAGCATACGCAATCACTCTACCATTTTGCATCAACATACAACCCAGTCCTTCCTTCGAAGCATCGCTATAGACTACAAAACCTTGACTCCTTTCAGGCAATGCAAGAACAGGTGCAGTAGTCAATCTTTTCTTCAATTCCTGGAAACTGTTCTCGCACTTGTCATCCCACACGAACTTTATTTTCTTTTGAGTGAGCTTTGTAAGTGGTCCAGCGATCTTTGAGAAATCCTTCACGAACCTCCGTTAATAGCCGGCTAGATCGAGAAAACTCCGAACCTCTGTAACTTTTTCCGACTTCTTCCAAGACATCACCGCTTCTATCTTTGTTGGATCCACTACTATTCCCTCTTGGGATATGATGTGCCCCAAAAATGCAATCTGCTGCAACCAAAATTCACATTTGCTAAACTTAGCATACAATTGATGCTCTCGAAGTTTCTGCAGTACCAACCGCAGATGTTGTTCATGCTCAGCCTCGGATTTCGAGTATACCAAAATATCATCAATGAAGATCACCACAAATTGGTCCAAGTAGGGTTGAAACACCCTGTGCATCAAGTCCATAAAAGCTGCAGGGGCATTAGTTAGTCCAAATGGCATCACCACATATTCATAATGCCCATATCTCGTCTTGAAAGCCGTTTTAGGCACATCCTCCTTTTTGATCCGCAACTGATAGTACCCTTGCCTCAAGTCGAGTTTCGAATACACTTTGGCTCCTTGAAGTTGATCAAACAACTCATCGATCAGTGGAAGTGGGTATTTATTCTTGACAGTCACTTGGTTCAATCCTCGGTAATCGATGCATAGCCTCAGCGTTCCGTCTTTCTTCTTTATAAATAGGATTGGTGTACCCCATGGAGAAGAACTTGGTTGAACAAACCCCTTCTTCAACAATTCTTGCAGTTGGTCCTTCAATTCTTGTAGCTCGGCTGGTGCCATACGATAGGGAGCTTTAGATATCGGCTAGGCACCAGGCAGTAATTCTATAATGAACTCGATCTCCCGATTTGGGGTAAACCGGGAAATTCTTCTGGAAACACATCTGCATAGTCTTTGATCACCTGCATCTCCTCCAACTTAGCTTTGTCCGACAGCTTATTAATGAGGTAAGCTAAGTATCCACTACATCCTTTTCTCAAGGACTTCACTACTTTCGTAGATGAAATGATGGAACTCCCAGTGAAGTCTCTTCGAACCATGACTTCCAATATTCGTTGACCAGGTATCTGGAATGTTACAATCTTCGTTCGGCAATCTAGTTGGGCATGATGCTTTGCCAACCAGTCCATACCTAAAATGACTTCATAGTCTCGAAAAGGTAATACAATAAGAATGGCTGAGAATTCCCTATCTTTAATTTGGATTTTACATGCTTTACAAGCTGAGCTAGTAACAAGTTTAGAACCCATCGGAGTACCAACTTCTACTTCATAAGGCAAACATACAACTCTCAGTTTCACACGTTGCACACATAAGGGAGTAATAAATGAATGAGTAGCACTTGGGTCAATTAGCACCCTAACAGGTTGATTCAGTATGAAGAATGTACCTTCAACAACAGCGGCCTCGTCCGGAAGCTCCTCGCACTCAATAGCATAAGCTCGAGCCTGAACTCTAGGAACTGGAGTCTTGCCTCTACCAGCTGGTTTAACCTGATTTTTTCCTACTTGCCATTTAGGGCAATCCTTGATCTGATGCTGATCACTGCCACACCGGATACATCGTCCTGACTTCTTCCTGCACTGGGCCTCGGTATGACCCTTCTTGTCACAATAAGAACAGTTGACAGACTGAGTAGCAGGTGAACTACCTGTGGATCCGCGGGTGGAAGAGGCTGATAGTGCTTTAGTCGGGCCACGGTTATTAGCTGGTCTGTTCTGGCTCTGGCCCTGACTACGACTCTGGCTCTGGAATTTCCTCTGTTGACCTGGAGGCTGGTATGGTTTCTTGTTCGGCTGACGTGAACTGGCTCTATCAAGTTTCCTCTTCTTAACTCAGGAAGCAGCAACAAAGAGAGCAGAATAGGTATCAAAGTCATGCGAAGCCAACTGGTCCTGAATCTCCGGCCTTAATCCAGTCGTAAATTTCCACATCTTCGCCTCAAGAGTACTGACCATGTATTGAGCATAGCGGGACAGTCGGTCAAAACGAGCCTCGTACTGGGCCACCGTCATGTTACCCTGGTTCAAGTGCATGAATTCCTCAATCCGCCTCTGCCTGGAAACTGCAGGTACATATTTCTCCTTGAATGCCTTAACGAAATTACCCCACAAGCGAGGTGTATGATCAGTTTCCCACAGTGCCTCCACAGTGTGCCACCAATGCTCAGTATCCCCGTGCAACAGAAACACAGCAAACTCCACCTTTTCTTCATCAGTATAGTCAAGTGGCCTGAAAATCCTCTCGATCTCAGACAACCAAGCCTCTGCTTTCTCATCATCAGCTTCCCCGTGGAATTTGGACGGGCGAAAGTCAAGGAACTCCCTCATTCTGCTATGTCTCCCATGGTTACCATCATTCCTATTGTTGTAGTTGTTTGCTTCACGTGCATCTTGACGTTCCACCACTCGCAATACGCAATCCATGGCGTTCACCATCATATTAAACATAGCCATGCCAGGATTAGTTTGACACGCATCTCCGGTTTCTTGGGGCTCACCGCTCTTATTAGTAGTGCGGGTACTAGGGCCAGCCATCTATAGGCACAGATTACGATGCACAATTTATTGGAATACGACAAACAAGAATTTAATGCACAAGATATGCAACATAATATAGATACACAATTCTAGAAACAATTAAGACATGTTAATCACGTAAGCACATAGAACATAGAAGGCACAATTAACATTATCACACATTAACACATAAACAAGTCATCCTAATAATCTTAGGGCTTCTACCCATGGTCCGAGAGTTAAACCCGGCTTAAGCAATCTAAGCTCTGATACCATTCTTTCTATAAGGTGTCACGCCCCAACCCGGCCTATAAAGGTTAGACTAGGGTATGATCTAAACATTCAAGTCCTTTCATGTATTTAATCATTCAAGAAGGTTTAACACCTAACGTTTAGGCTAAACTCCACAAATTCTCCAGAAAATCGGTAGCATAACGGCTATAATTGGGCTCTTTAGTTTGACCTAATTCTCAAAATGCCTCAAAATTTCCAATTTCAGTTTCATTTCTAATTAAGATTACTATTTATAACCAATCGAAATGCCTACCAGTTATCTCGAAGTCTCGTTTGATTAATAACCTAGCATGATATTATGTCTCACTTGTTTGTTTGTCCTCGTTACAAAAGTACCTGTTGATCTTAGTTTAACAATGAGTACCTGCTTAAGATTGGATAGGTTCATTTTACTTAATCCTTACCTGATACTTCATAATCCTCAAGAGAGAATACTTCATAGGATACAGTAAGCTTTTGCTCTCAGTTCATGTCAGTATCAGTTGTTGCAGCCGACTTCAAATCATCCCCTTATCTCGCCAAATGGGTGTACTCTGGATGTACCCCAAAATCCTACGACCCAACTCTCCGAGAAAGTCTAGCCCCCAAGAGAGAAAGGGAATTGGACAATGGTAGTCACGGTTGCACCGGCAAGCCCGATGCCGCCCGGTGTGTGTGAATGCTACCACGCTAGAATGAAAGGTTGCAACCTTGTATGCAATGCACATTTATGACATTTAATATATCACATTTGGAGGACAACAAAGTAGGTTGCCTCCGAGTAGTGATAAGATTGCACATTGATAGTTAAACACGCGAGGCACGATATGACAAGTAAATTCACTTGAAAAGCACATGGAGTTATATGAATATTAAACGGCCAGCCATGTAACGCATGTAAATCAAGTCATATAACTCATTTCAAAGTTCACGTAATCAAATAATAAGATTATTCATCATGCAACGACATCT
>CM075764.1:112970324-112977824 GCA_037974665.1 Ehretia macrophylla
ACCGCATTACGACTCAGCGAGGACGATGACATGTGTGCAAGGCGATTCGTGCATCGCATAGGCCCGTTAGAACCAACTGGGGTATGGCTTCAAGGCTTCATGGTGCTTGGATCACCACGACATTGAAGCATCAGCAATCGTCTCATCACAACGCTCACGTCGTTGCTTAACGAAAGCCAATGCCACGTGTGTTAGGCGATTCGCGCATCACGCTTGACCCCACCGTCCCCCAAGAGCCACCGAAGCCCACGCGGTGCTTGGATCACCACGATACTAGACCATGGACACGCGCATCCACTCGACAATAGCCATGGCTTCGTGTGCTATGGGCGCCGCATAGGCGCACCTTCGTGCGGCATGTGGGCCACATGCGCGCACCATCGTGCTGCTTGGGCGCCCTATGCACTCACTATCGTGCGGCATGGGCACCCCATGCGCGCACCATCGTGGGGAATGCAGGCAACATACGCGCACTATAGTGCGGCATGGGGGCCGGATGCGCGCACCATCGTGCAGTATGGGCGCCCCATGAGCACACCTTCATGTATGCGCCCTCCATGCGCGCACCATCGTGCAATATGGGTACCCATACGCGTACCATCGTGCGGCATGCAGGCCATATGCGCGCACCATCATGCTGCATGCGTGCCCGATGCGCACACTATCATACGACATGGGCGCCCCATGCGCGCACCATCGTGCGGCATGGGGCGCGCCTTCGTGCGGCATGCGAGCCCCATGCCCGCACCATTGTGCAGTATGCGCGTCCCATATGCGCACCTTCATGCGACATGCCAACCACATTGGCAAACCATCGTGTGGCATGCGCGACAGATGCATGCACCATCGAACGGCATGGGCGCCCCATGCGCGCACCTTTGTGCCGCATGCGCACACCATCGTGCGACATGAGCGCCCCATGTGCGCACCTTCGTGCGGCATGGGCATCCCATGCGCGCACCTTCGTGCTGCATGCGCGCATCATTGGGCGGCATAGGAGCCTCATGCGCACACCATCGTGTAGCATGGGCGCCCCATACGCGTACCTTCTTGCTGTATAGGTGGCCTATGCGTGCAACTTCGTGCGGCATGTGGGCCGCATGCATGCACCATCATGCCGCATGCATACACCTTCGTGCGGCATGGGCGCCCCATGCGGGTACCTTCGTGCGGCATGTGCGCACTATCATACGGCAAGGGTTCCCCATGCGCGTACCATCGTGCGGCATGGGCTCCCCATACGCGCACCTTCGTGCAGCAAGGGCGCCCCATGCGCGCGCCCCACGTGGCCCAACTGCTTGCCCCATCGTGCCCCATGCGCGACCCCACTTCGCCCCAATTGCTTGCCAAGCCGTGCCCCAACTGTGTGTCAAGTTAAGGCTCATCCGAGGCCCCAAGTACATGCCCCATGTACGTGCCCCGTCCGAGGCCAAATTGTGTACCGTAGTGCAACACCGTGGGTAGTCGTGCCGCAATCGTTCACCAACGTGCCCAGCCATGCCAAAGATAGGGGCAACATAACCTCAATCACCGTTAATGCTAAGGGAAGAACGTTAGGCACCTCGGCGGGCCGGCAACACACAAGGTTGGATTCAAATTTTTTGCCATCTCTTACGAAGCAAGTGTAAGCTGTCTAACACTTGGGCACCTGAGGCGAAGCGCGGGGTCAGCCGACAGTGGGCCCGTTAGAACTTGGGCATAGAACATAGCACTTAGGCATCATTGGGCATAGCACTTGGGTGCACATAGCACTTGGGCATAATTGGGCATCTTTGTTGCCTCGAAACCCCACGACACTTGCGGCGGCACTTATGCAGGCAGCGAGCGTGGTAAACTAACTTGGGCTAATGTTATTCGGACTTGGGCACAGATCACTTGGAAACACTTGGGCATTCTTGCATCGACACTACAACTTATAACTTACTTTGGCACTTGGAGACACACTTGGGGAGTGGCAAAGGGCGTCGAACCTCTTGGCCTGTTTGTGGGAAATAGTGTTGGTTGATGGGATGGGACGGGATTGGATTAAGAATGGGGCGGAGATAGGCGAGGAATGGGGAGGGACAAATCGGAGCAACAAAGGGCTGAATCTCAGTGGATCGTGGCAGCAAGGCCACTCTGCCACATACAATACCCCGTCGCGTATTTAAGTCGTCTACAAAGGATTCTGCCTGCCGCTCGATGGGAATTGTACTTCAAGGCGGCTAGCTCACGTTCCCTATTGGTGGGTGAACAATCCAACACTTGGTGAATTCTGCTTCACAATGATAGGAAGAGCTGACATCGAAGGATCAAAAAGTAGCATTGCTATGAACGCTTGGCTGCCACAAGCCAGTTATCCCTGTGGTAACTTTTCTGACACTTCTAGCCTCAAATTCCAAAGGTCTAAAGGATCGTTAGGCCACGCTTTCACGGTTCATATTCGTACTGGAAATCAGAATCAAACGAGCTTTTACCATTCTTTTCCACACGAGATTTCTATTCTCGTTGAGCTCATCTTAGGACACCTGCGTTATTTTTTAACAGATGTGCCGCCCCAGCCAAACTCCCCACCTGACAATGTCTTCTGCCTGGATCGGCCCGCAGAGCGGGCCTTGGGTCCAAAAAGAGGGGCAGTGCCCCGGCTCCGATTCACGAAATAAGTAAAATAACGTTAAAACTAGTGGTATTTCACTTTCGCCTTTCGGCTCCCACTTATCCTACACCTTTCAAGTCATTTTACAAAGTCAGACTATAGTCAAGCTCAACAGGGTCTTCTTTCCCCACTGATTATGCCAAGCCCATTCCCTTGGCTGTGGTTTCGCTAGATAATAGACAGGGACAGTGGGAATCTCGTTAATCTATTCATGCGCGTCACTAATTAGATGATGAGGCATTTGGGTACCTTAAGAGAGTCATAGTTACTCCTGCCGTTTACCCGCCCTTGGTTGAATTTCTTCACTTTGATATTCAGAGCACTGGGCAGAAATCACATTGCGTGAGCATCCACAGGGACCATCGCAATGCTTTGATTTAATTAAACAGTCAGATTCCCCTTGTCCATACCAGTTCTGAGCTGGCTGTTGGATGCTCGGGGAAGGCCCCCGAGGGAACCGTTCCCAGTCTGTCCCCCAACCGGCACGCGGCGACCCGCTCTCACCGTGGGAGCAGCTCGAGTAGTCCGTCGACAGCCGACGGGTTCGGGACTGGGACCCCCATGCCCAACCCTCAGAGCCAATCCTTTTCCCGAAGTTACAGATCTATTTTGGTCGCACCATCGTGCGGCATGGGAGCCCCATGCACGCACCTTCGTGTGGCATACGCGCACCATCGTGCAGCATGGGCGCCCCATGCATGCACCTTAGTTTAATATTGATATGCATTTGGGGTTATTCAATCTTTAATGGTCACTGATGGATTTATCTAAGGATTACTAGGCTTAGATTCGACTAAGTGGCCTTAGACACTGTGAATCCTTTAGGAATTAATAAAGTATTGACAAAATTAAGTGCTTACTCGCTTATAGCTAGGTGTTGTTGTACTAGTTGGATGTAGGAACTCTAGAACCCAAATTTATAAATCTTGATGACTACCAACCTACTTGAGACATTAGTTTATAAGATGCTAAGTAAGAATGTATGTTTCTAAAGAGTTGGAATATTGGTAAAGGAAGAGTTTATATAGTGTGTTTAGGCTAAAATATGTATTACACATGAAATGGGTTGTGCTAGTTATAAAATGATTAAGTCTTGAACCATTAGCATATTTAGTGTTGCAGCTGTACCTAGGGGTACAAGTTAAGTACAATGGAGTGATAAGTGGATATGAGGTTTACATATATCCTTGGTCAGGATTCTCATATACGATTTCTAAGGTGTTACCAGTGCTAGAAAATCTTGATGGATAATAGACATGAAGTAATATACATAAATTTGTATTTGAATGAAACCCTAAACATTAGGTGCTAGCCTTGGGTGTTGTAACCTATAATGGTGCTACAATGGCTTATTGTTTACGATATATGTGTTATTGAAGATGCTTTTGTTATATGGGATGATTTGAGCTAAGGTTTGACATCTAGATGCTACTTGGTGAATTGTAGTGTTATATTGTGCTAAAGAGTTGAGAATCCTAGTTAGATAACGTATCTTACTAGCTTTCTAGAACCGGAACCGTTGGAACTTCGTGAGAACTTGTCCTATGAGGAGAAGCCGTGCGGATTCTAGACGAGCAAGCTCAAGAGTTGCGCAACAAGAGTATTCTGATGGTAAAGGTACTTTGGGATAACCATGGAGTCGAGGATGGAACTTGGGAGAGGCGTGATCAGATGGAGCAGCAGTACCCGTTCTTGTTTGCGAGGTAATTAGGGAATTGCGAGGGCCCAATTCTTTTAAGGAGGGGAGGTTGTAAGACCCGGCCCAAGACCACATGTGCATTAGGTCATGTCATACATAATTAAATCATTTTATATGCATTTGACGTGTTTTATATGCTATTAAATAGGTTTATGTATGTTTACCTCGAATTACGTGTATATCATTGTTTAACGTGCAACCAAATATTTTAGGAGTCATAGAAAATTAATTAACATTATGGAGCTAAGATTAGTAACTAGGTAGTTAGAATTAACACTAGAATGACAAACTAGTAATATGCAAGCAAGCTCAAGGACACTCTCATCCTAAAGCAAAATAACAAAATATCCTAAAACTATTTGGTCTCACCCAAGTCAAACACACACCAATACACACTCACCCATCAACACACACTACACCATCTACACACACTAAAATCCTACAACACACACTTACATACACTACACGATTTTGCCAAGAAGAAGAGAGAAAGAAGAAGAAGAAGAAGAAAGAGAGGAAGAGAGAAGTAGAAGCAAGCCATTTCCAAACTCTTCAACCATTTCCAATCAATTTTCTCCCATTTCTAACTATTGCAAAGGTGAGGGTTTAAACTGATTTCTAAAATGTTTTGAAGTTCATGAGCATGTATGTATATGTGTTTACTTAGTTTTGCATGCTTAGAAGCCAAGAAGTTAAGTTTGAACATTTCTGGAAATCCCGAGTAGCCTACTGACCCTTCTGTTTGGAGAACTTTTAAGGTAGCAAACGATGTTAAAAATGCATAAAATTTGGTAAATCACTAGATTTTTCAGTTTTGAACATATCTTGCTGAAATAGGTGAAGGCTAATTTGGACTTTAAGACCTCCAAAATGGTCACAAATCGTAATGTGTCTAAATCTGGACAACTTAGAAATATGAAGTTATATTTCTGGCAGCTCTTTGTCTGATTAGAACGAAATGTTTTTGACCTAGAAAATGATGTTAAAAATCCATTAAACTTGGTGATTCACTATAGTTTTCAGTTTTAAACATATCTTACAGAAATAGGCTAAGGCTAATTTTAAGCTTAAGACCCCCAAAAATGGCAAATATCGAAATGTGTATGAAACTGGACAGATTTGCATGGTCTCACGGTTTTGGTCATAACTCCTATGTCCGAACTCAAAATTCAGCGAGGTTTGTTCCTAGATTTAAATCACTTGTTAAGCTTCAATTTGAAGTTTAATTCACTAAATTTGGAGGTTATTTTCTTGGCTAACCGAATGAGGAAAAATAGGCTATTGCAGTGAGGTTTTGCTTTGAAACTTGCTTTAAATCATGTTGTAATTGTACTTTGAGGTATTGAATGCTTGGACTTGTGGAAATTAGAAGTTGCATGGACTGTTTTGGTTGGTTGAGATTTCTTAATTTGGTTGATGCATAACTTAGGTTCATTACATGATGGATTCTTGCTTAGTCGTATGTGTAAGTATGAAATTGAGGCCCTATTACTTATGCATGCTTGCTAAGTAACTATCCTATGGTTAAATGAACTCATTTTGAGTTGTTAGTAGGCTGTCCAATAATCTATAAGTATGCATGAAATGGTTTAGGTGATTCTTGTGGTTCTTAGCAAACTAAACCTACAATCGAGCATGGTCCTTGTAAACCTTAATGGCTACGTAGGCTCCCAACTCATAAACCACTCTTGTGTATCTTATAATTGATGTTGAGCAATGTTAATGGACTGCCCGGAATTGTCCTTGAAGCTCTAAGCACGATTCTCGATGATTGCATATTGATAAGTTAACTATTCTTGTACCCGGTCTTGTGTAAATTGTCATAGCATGCTCGTATGTCCTTAACACTTGGTATGTGAACTAAAATGAGTTATACGACTTGTTTTATATGGTTTTACTTGGCTGCCCGTTAAATGTTCATATGCTTCTAGGTGTTATACAAGGTGAATTTATATGTCAAAGCGTACCTCGTATGTTTACTTGTCGATATATGATCATACGTGTATCCGAAGGCAACCTACTTTGTTGACCTCCTAATGTGAATTGTTCAAAGATATTCTATGGCTTATTTTGAACATGATTACTTGGCTGCCCGTCAAAGTTTAATTGCTTTCAAATTGATATATGAAATGATTATATGTTCTTATAATGCTTTGTGAATATATGTTCGTATGAAGTCGCTACACGGATACACATTTGTATAATAAAGTAACTTCATTGTTTCCCTCCACGTTGTGTCTTATGATTATTAAATGCAAGATTTTTACATGTCTAATTAGTTATTTGATAAGTATGCTCAATTAAGTTCGGATCATGTATATGTTTGAACATGCTTGACGGAGACAACCTCCTTGTTGTCCTCCAAATGGTGCCTGTGTATTCCACAAATAAATGAGGTGTGATTGGTGTGTTTATGGGTTGCCTCCGGAGTACCCTGTTCATGGGTTGCCTCCGTAGTGCCCTTTTGATTGGTGTATTTATGGGTTGCCTCCACAGAGTACCCTCTTCACGGTTTGCCTCCTTAGTGCCCTCTTGATTGGTGTGTTTATAGGTTGCCTCTGGAGTACCCTCTTCACGGGTTGCCTCCGTAATGCCCTCTTGATTGGTGTGTTATGGGTTGTTTCCAGAGTATTGTCTTTATGGGTTGCCTCTATAGTACCCTCTTGGTTGTCATGTATATGGGTTGCCTCCAGAGTACTCTCTTGATCAGTATAACAGGTCACCTCCGGAATGCCACTCTTAATTGGTGTGATGAAGATGATTTGACAAGAAAGCTTGAGATTGGCTATCTCCAACAAAGTTCAAGATATCGTATCCTTTTACTACATGGTTTCTACCCTCGCTGGGTCCCTCGAGGCTCTCGGAGAGTAGAGTTGCTTGAATAAGATTTTGACTATTCCGTATTTGTTATACTTGACGCTTTGACTATGTGAATTATATGCATAGCACGGTTTTATAAAGAAGATTTCGAATTAATAAAACCTTTGTGAAAACCTTCATTTCTCATCCTCACCGAGCTATACGCAGGACTAGCTCACCCCTCTTTCTAATACTTACAGGTGAGACCGAGGCCGAGCCAACTATTCAGGTTAAGGGCGAAGAGGCTTTATGTGATGAGACTGACTTTTGCTTTTGTTGATCTCCATGCTTGTGTAGAACACATAGC
>CM075764.1:112990324-113002824 GCA_037974665.1 Ehretia macrophylla
TTTCACAGTCATGCATGGATTAATCTTTGAGACAAGCATAGGACTACTGGCAAGATCAACCAGGTAGCATTCCTCACTGAGAGCGGTGTCGCACGAGCCACATCATACCCTAAGGGTGAACGGCTCGAGACGAGCGCACGACCGTCGTACGTGATTAGTGACGAACGCTGATTTCTGGCAAAGAGAGGCCAAGGACCCCATACCGTCATGGTGTGCCACATCCGAGAGATCGAGCGTCGCCCCATGAGCCACGTGTGCCGCACTTGTTGGAGTGAGCAGCGTGGAACATGGGACGTGCTTAGGGGTTCGCCCCACGTCGTCCACGGAGGCAGACGCAAGACAGAAGATGGACGATGTGACTTTAGATTGCCTTCTTTATAGGTACGCAACACAGGAACCCGGCCTACCGACGAAGGCAATGTAAGCACTCGGCCCGCGAATGAAGAGGCAAGCAGGGGCAGACGTCGCTGCTGAAGCAGGGATCCAACCGACCCACACAAGTTGACCACCACTTACGCGCTATCATGTTCGCTATGCCCAGACCACCAAGCCGATAACCGCCCCACCGTCTAGGCAAACGAAGCCCTTCAGGCGAACGAAACCGATGAGATGGCCCGAGCACGCACCGCTAGGCACGAAGAATTTTTTAGGGACACGGGATGGGACAAGCACGAGGTGCATGACCAGGGTGCACGTCGCAAGCTTAAGGGCCTACTTCGTGGTGCTCGACCATGCACCGATTGCATGCAACTAAGGTACCAACCGAAAGTGGACTTCCTACCCACGCGGTGCTTGGATCGCCCCGGCACTAGACAACGTCCGTCGTATTACGACTCAGCGAGGACCATGGCGTCGTGTGCTGGACGATTCGCGCATCGCGCAGGCTAATGGGAACACACCGTGGGACGGCTTCGAGGCAGCACGGTGCTTGGATCGCCACAACATTGAAGCTCTAGCCATCGTCTCATCGCAACGCTCACGTCATCACTTAACGAAAGCCAAGGCCGTATGCTAGGCAATTCACGCATCGTGCAGTCCTCCACCGTCCTTCTATATGCACCCACACGCACGAAACGGGACAAGTAAAATTTTTGCCCACACGGTGTTTGGATCGCCACGACACTAGACCACGTACATCCTATTACGACTCAGCGAGGACCATGGCATCGTGTGCTAGGCGATTCGCGCATCGTATAGGCCTGTCGGAACCAACCGGGGGACGGCTTCAAGGCCGCATGGTGCTTGGATCGCCACGACATTGAGGCATCAGCAATCGTCTCATCACAACGCTCGCGTCGTTGCTTAATGAAAGCCAATGCCACATGTGCTAGGCGATTCGTGCATCACGCATGCCCCCCACCGTTCCCCTGTATGCACCTGTATGCACGGAACAAGACAAGTAAACTACCTTCCTGCCCATGCGGTGCTTGGATCGCCACGACACTAGACCACATCAGTCACATTACGACTCAGTGAGGACCATGGTGTCGTGTGCTAGGCAATTCGCGCATCGCACAGGCCCGTCAGAACCAACCGGGGGACGGCTTCAAGGCCGCATAGTGCTTAGATCGCCGCGACATTGAAGCATCAGCAATCGTCTCATCGCAACACTCGCGTCACTGCTTAACGAAAGCCAATACCACATGTGCTAGGCGATTCGCACATCGCACATGCCCCCCCACCATCCCCATGTATGCACCCGTATGCACGGAACGGGACAAGCAAACTACCTTCCTGCCCACGCGGTGCTTGAATCGCCACGACACTAGACCACGTCCATCGCATTACGACTCAACGAGGACCATGGCATCATGTGCAAGGCGATTCGTGCATTGCACAAGCCCGTCAGAACCAACCGGGGTACGACTTCAAGGCTACATGGTGCTTGGATCGCCACGACATTGAAGCATCAGCAATCGTCTCATCGCAACGCTCGTATCGTTGCTTAACGAAAGCCAATACCACATGTGCTAGGTGATTCGCGCATCACGCATGCCCCCCACCTTCCCCCAAGAGCCACCGAAGCCCACGCGGTGCTTGGATCGCCACGACACTAGACCATGGTCGCGCGCATCCACTCGGCAACGACCATGGCTTCGTGTGCTAGGCAATTCGCATATCGCGCAGGCCCAACGACATGTCAGGGGATGGGAATGTCCCTCAATGTGTACCTAGACGGCGGCACGGGGATAGCTATTTTTGTGCTTGGGCAACCACTCACCCCCTCATTAGCCATCCCAATGACGTCGATGGTGTTACGGTACGAAGATGGATAATGAGGGGCTAGGGAAGCCACCACGTTCCTCATTAGCCATCCTGGTGCCGCGCCGAGGGACATGCCAGGAGACGCTGGGCGGGGGTGGCACAGCCCCAATGCACGGGTAAGCAATGCAATACGTCGACGTGATTCACTCGGTAGGCATTCCCGCCCACAATATAGCCCACGATATAGCCCACAATGTGCCACGAAGTGCCCACAACGTCCCCGCGAATGGCCCTCAACCAGGGAGCTTGACACCACATGTAAGGCCCAACCCTGAATAACGTGTGTTACCTCGATTTACGTGCCTTAGACCTAGAATTATATGACTGATCTTGGATTGCAGGCCCTGTCTTGGTTTTCATGCATGCGTTGTCATACGTGCCTTGATTTAGAATTGTGTGCCCTAATCCTCGATGTACTGCATACCTATATATACGTGTCCTGACCTTGAATTAAGTGCGAGACCTCGATTTATGTGCAACACCTCGTTTCGTGTGCCCTAACCTTGAACTGCGTACCTTAACCTAGATATAGAGTCGTGCCTCAATTTGTATGCCTTGCATTGGTTTACGTGCATTCACCTTGGATTACGTGCATTAGTCTTGAAGTACATGTCTACCTCGTAGTTCATGTCTACCTCGTGATTTGTGCCTCGTATCGATTTCTGTGCGTGTTTCGTAGTGTGTGCCCTAGACCTAAGAAAGCGTGCCCGCACGCTAATCAATAAAAAATCCTACACAAAGCACTAGACTATAAAATAATCCTACAAACACCACTAACTATTATTATAATCCTAATTCAAATCTCTACAAAATCCACTAACACCTAAATATTATATTTTAAACTCACTACAAGACAAAATCTCACAAACCTCTAAACATATCCTATATTCTATTCTACCTAAAATCCCTAAATACCCAACATTCTCTTACACACATGCTAAAACAATTCAAAAGATGACACAAAATCAGATTTTTGCATGCCCAAGGCCAACATTTGCATCAACAATTGCAAAAGCTTCTATTTTCTCTCATTTCTCTCACTCTCCTCACATTTCTCTCTCTCCCTCTCATTCTTCTCTCTCAATCTCGGTTTTGGCTGAGTTTTATCTTGCCTTTGCTCATCTTCATCAATCCATGGTGTATCAAGACAAGCCACAAGCAAAGGAACTCGACCAAGCTACCTAGGATGCAAGAATCACACATGCATGCTCTTTGAGTCACCATTTCGGCCTTGGTGAGTTTGCTAGCTTCCATTTCTTTTCTTCTTGTTCTAACCACATGCATATACTAAGAACTTGGTCACTAAGCTAGGAAAAATAGAGAGAAATCGGGTGGTGTCTTGGCTAAGCAAGGAAGAAGAAGAAATTTTTGCTTCATCAAGTTTTGTGCATCTTCTTGTTGATCTCCTAAGGTGAGGGCTAAAACCTTTTGAAAATCCTTCAAAAATCCACATGCATGCTCTTAAATGTATGTCTTTGCTTCTGAATTTGAGATATATGTGTGTTCATAAGCTTCCTCAACCATGCATGGCAAGGTTTTGGCTTGAAAATGATGATAGGTGAAATCGGATTGTGTGACAGCTCTCTGACTTCTTGTTACGAGGTGATTTTGGCTAGGCAAATGATGTTGAAAATGCATGAAAATTGGTAGGTGACTAGCTTTGCCAGTTTGAACATTTTTCACAGAAATAGGCCAAAGCCAATTTTGAATCTATGGTCCTCAAAATGGCAAATCATTAAAATGTGTCCAAATCTGGAAATCTGGAAAAATGAAGCAGGTTTTGGCAGGTACACTGACCTTGTGGAATGAACCAGTTTTGACTTAGTAAATGATGTCCAAAATTCATGAAATTTGGTATGATGCTAGATTTTTCAGTTCTGGACATTGTTGTCATAAATGGACTAAGGCTAAATCTGACCCTAAGGACCTCAAAAACGACAATTATTGAAATGTATGCAAATCTGGACAGTTTTGTGCAATCCCACTGTTTTGGCCATAACTATTGATCTCGAACTCCAAATGATACAAGGTTTGTTTTTGATTTTAGTTCACTTCTTAAGCTTTAATTTGATTTCTTATTTACTGGAATTGGAGATTGTTTGCTTGACTCAATGATTGTGAGAAAATAGCCTATTGCAGTGAGGGTTTCACTTAGTTATATGCTTAGAAATTTGTTGTAACTTCTCTTGTGGTATTAATTGCTTTGGATTGTGGCGATGGGATGTTGGGTGGACTGTTTTGAGTACTTGGGGATGTTTGGATTAATTGATGCTTGGCTTGAGATTGATTTTGAGTTGACTTGGGGCTTAATTGCACGGGTAAGCACGAAATGAAAACCCTAGTGACTAGGCGAACTTGCTAAGTGTTGATCCTTTGAACATTGAGTGTAATTATATGTTTAGTAGGCTGCCCGTAGTTGCCTTATAGCCCTAAATGTGATATTGATTCGTTGCATGTAGACAAATAGGCCCTTCTTGCATCCGAACCACGTAGATTGTTGTTGCATGTTGAATAACCTTATTATTTGATTACGTGGACATTGAAATGAGTTATATGACTTGATTTACGTGCGTTGCATGGCTTCCCGTTTAATGTTCATATAACTCCATATGATTTTCAAGTGAAATTACTTGTCTATTTGTGCCTCGCTTGTTTACTTGTCAATGTGCAATCTTATGACTGTCCGGAGGCAACTTACTTTGTTGTCCTCTTAATGTGATATATTAAATGTCATAAATGTGCATTGCATACAAAGTTGCAACCTTTCATTATGGCATGGTAGCGTTCACGCACATCGGGCGGCATCGGGCTTGCCGGTGCAACCATGACTACCATGGTCCCATTCCCTCTCTCGCTTGGGGGCTTGACTTCTTTGGAGAGTTGGGTCGTAGAATTTTGGAGTACATCTGGAGTACACCCACTTGGCGTGTTAAGGGGACGATTTAAAGTCGGCCGCAACAATTGAGAGCAAAAGCTCATCGTATCCTTTTTCTATATGTATAAGTACTCTCGAGAACGTCGGGGAGGAAAGACTGGTAAGGACTCACCCTCTTTTATCATCTCAGGTGAAGAAGATCAAGAACAAGTACCTAAGGACGATGTGCCTAACGATGATTCTTTGGAGTGATTGCCTGTCCTATGTGCTTGCGTGAATATGGCTATTTGTGAACTATGCTACTTGAAGACTATTTCTTTTATGTTTCTCAATGTTGTATTGTAAAAGACCCCCGTTGTAATTTGGGGTCTAATTTTGGTTTGTACTGATATTAACTAGATAGACACTAGACATTACTATGATCGTTTTTCTATTATTACTGCTAGTATCTATAATAGGATTATGAAGTGTTAGGTAAAGGCTAAGTAAAATGAACCAACCAAATCTTAAGCAGGTACACGTTATTAAGCTAAGATCAACAGGTACTTTGGTAACGGGGATTAACAAATGAACGAGACATAGTATCATGCTAGGTTATTAATCAAACGAGACATCAAGGCAACCGGTGGGCATTTCAATTGATGATAAATAGTAATCTTAGTTGGAAATGAATTTGAGATAGTAAATTTTGAGACGTTTAGAGAATTAGGTCAAACCAAAGATCCCAATTACATCCGTTATGCTGCCGGTTTTCCGAAAAATTTTGGAGTTTAGGCCAAAACGTTAAGTGTTAAATCTTCATGAACGGTTAAGTACGAGACGTGACTTGAATGTTTAGATCACACCCTAGTCTAACCTTTATAGGCCGGGTTGGGGTGTGACACCACATACCCCCCTATAGTACATTTAGATGCAAAATCCCAAGTGACAGCAGTACCGTACATTTTGCCAGAGATTTATAATGGGTGTTTTACACTATAAAAGACCCCATATGGCATGATCTTCGTACCCAACTTACTCCTTATTGATTGCATATGATATCCAAATTCTTCAAAATTATTTTTTTTGAAAAAATATTTTTTAATATTTAATAATTACGAAAAATAGGGAAAATTCAGAAAAATTTATATTAATTCATAGATTAATTTGTTAAATGATATTCAAAAATATTTTTTTCAAAAAAATAATTTTTAATATTTAAAAATTACAAAAAATATGGAAAAATAGGGAAAAATTAGAAAAAAACTGAAAAATTCAAAAAAAAAATATTAATTCATAAATTAATTTGTTTGCATGATATTTGGCGTTAAATTTTTTTTTGAATGGATTGGGAAGCCGATTAATCTATTTCGCCTCACAAATGTGAGGAACTGTTTGTCGGACAAGGCAAAGGTTAAGACTACTTCATAGATTCGAAAACCACTTGTAAAAGGATATCAATGTCCACATTCGTGTCATAATGCATTTCGCATGCCTAATACCCCCGAATACTTAACCTTGCCCGTTGTACCCAACGTCCCCTAGTTGTGCCAAAGTCGTCCCCCAACATCCCCTATCGTCCCCCAAGTGTACACCCATAGTGCCCCAACAGCACCCCTTGAGAGCCCCGCGGGCGCCACTTGCGCGCACCATCGTGCGGCATGGGCGCCCCATGCGCACACCTTCGTGCGGCATGCGGGCCACATGCGCGTACCATCGTGCTGCATGTGTGCTCGATGGTCGCACCATCGTGCGGTATGGGCGCCCGACGCGCGCACTTTCGTGCGGCATACGCGCACCATCGTGCGGCATGGGCACCCCATGCGCGCACCTTAGTGCGGCATGCGAGCCAAATGCACGCACCATCGCGCGGTATGCGCGCCTGATGTCTGTACCATCGTGCGGCATAGGCACCCGATGCGCACACCTTCCTGCGGCATGCACGCACCATCGTGCGCCATGCGCGCACCATCGTGCAGCATGAGGGCCACATGCGCGAACCATCGTGCAGTATGCAGGCCGCATGCGTGTACCATCGTGCGGTATGCGCGCCCGATGCGCACACCATTGTGTAGCATGGGCGCCTCATGCTCGCACTTTCGTGCGGCATGCGGGCCACATGCGCGCACCATCGTGCGACATGGGCGCCCCATGCGCGCACCATCGTGCGGCATGGGAGCCACATGTACGCACCATCGTGCAGCATGAGGGCCACATGCGCGCACCATTGTGCAACATGCAGGCTGCATGTACGTACCATCGTGCGGCATGCGTGCCTGATGCTCGCACCATCGTGCGGCATGGGCACCGCATGAGCGCACCTTCGTGCGGTATGCGGGCCATATGTGCTCACCATCGTGCGGTATGGGCACCCCATATACGCACCTTTGTGCGGCATGCGCACACCATCGTGTGGCATGGGTGCCACATGCGCGCACCATCGTGCAGCATGAGGGCCACATGCGTGAACCATCGTGCGGCATGCGGGCCGCAAGTGCGCACCATCGTGCGACATGGGCACCGCATGCGTGCACCTTCATGCGGCATGCATGACACATGCGCGAACCATTGTGTGGCATGGGCGCCCCATGCGCGCACCAATGTGCGGTATGGGCACCCCATGCGCGCACCTTCGTGAGGTATGTGCGCACTATCGTGCGGCATAGGCGCCCCATGCGCGCACCATCGTGCGGCATTCGGGCCACATGCGTGCACTATCGTGCGGCATGCGCGCCCGATGGTCGCACCATCGTGCGGCATGGGCGACCGACGTGCGGCATACGCGTACCATCGTGAGGCATACGGGCCACATGCACGCACCATCGCGCGGTATGCACGCCCGATGTCCGCACCATCGTGCGGCATGGGCGCCTGATGCGCACACCTTCCTGCGGCATGCGCGCACCATCGTGCGGCATGCGCACACCATCGTGCAGCATGAGGGCCACATGCGCGAACCATCGTGCGGTATGCAGGCCAGAAGCGCGTACCATCGTGCGGCATGCGCGCCCAATGCGCGCACCATCGTGTAGCATGGGCGCCTCATGCTCGCACTTTCGTGCGGCATGCAGGCCACATGCACACACCATCGTGC
Source organism: Ehretia macrophylla (assembly GCA_037974665.1). NCBI lineage: Eukaryota > Viridiplantae > Streptophyta > Magnoliopsida > Boraginales > Ehretiaceae > Ehretia > Ehretia macrophylla. The sequence goes on from CM075764.1 coordinate 112,998,538, forward strand.
GGCATGGGCGCCCCATGCGCGCACCATCGTGCGGCATAGGCGCTACATACACGCACCATCGTGTAGCATGAGGGCCACATGCGCGCACCATTGTGCAACATGCAGGCTGCATGTGTGTACCATCGTACGGCATGCGAGCTTGATACTCGTACCATCGTACGGCTTGGGCTCCGCATGAGCGCACCTTCGTGCGGTATGCGGGCCACATGTGCGTACCATCGTGCGGTATGGATACCCCATACGCGCACCTTTGTGCGGCATGCGCACACCATCGTGCGACATGGGTGCCACATGCGCGCACCATCGTGCAGCATGACGGCCACATGCGGGCACCATCGTGCGGCATGCGGGCCGCAAGTGCGCACCATCGTGCGGCATGGGCACCGCATGCGTGCACCTTCGTGCAGCATGCAGGACACATGCGCGCACCAATGTGTGGCATGGGTGCCCCATGCGCGCACCAACGTGCAGCATGGGCGCCTTATGCGTGCACCTCCATATGGCAAGCAGGCCACATGCGCGTACCATCGTGCGGTATGGGCGCCCCATGCGCGTACCTTCGTGCAGCATAGGCGCTATATGCACGCACCATCGTGCAGCATGAGGGCCACATGCGTGCACCATTATGCAACATGCATGCTGCATGTACGTACCATCGTGCGGCATGCGTGCCTGATGCTCCAACCATCGTGCGGCATGGGCACCTCATAAGCGCACCTTCGTGCGGTATGCGGGCCATATGTGCGCACCATCGTGTGATATGGGCACCCCATATGCGCACCTTTGTGCGGCATGCGCACACCATCATGTGGCATGGGTGCCACATGCGCGCACCATCGTGCAGCATGAGGGCCATATGCGTGAACCATCGTGCGGCATGCGGGCCGCAAGCGGGCACCATCGTGTGGCATGGGCGCCATATGCGTGCACCTTCGTGCGGCATGCAGGACACATGCGCGCACCATTGTGTGGCATGGGCGCCCCATGCGCGCACCAACGTGCGGCATGGGCACCCCATGCGCTCACCATCGTGAGGCATGCGCGCACCATCGTGCGGCATAGGCGCCCCATGCGCGCACCATCGTGCGGTATTCGGGCCAAATGCGTGCACCATCGTGTGGCATGTACTCCCGATGCGCACACCATCGTGCGGCATGGGCGTCCCATGCGCGCACCTTTGTGCGGCATGCGCACGCCATGCACGCACCATCGTGCGGCATGCAAGCCACACACACGCACCATCGTGCGGTATGCGCGCCCAATGCGCGCACCATCGAGCGGCATGGGCGCCCCATACGCTCACCTTTGTGCCGCATACACGCACCATCGTGCGGCATGAGCACCCCATGCGGGCATCTTCGTGCGGCATGGGCGGCCTATGCGCGTACCTCATGCTGCATGCGCGTATCATCGGGCGGCATGGGTGCCCCATGCGCACACCATCGTAAGGCATGGGCGCCCCATGGGCGTACCTTCGTGGGGCATGGGTGGCCCATGCGCGCAACTTCGTGCGACATGTGGGCCGCAGGCGTGCACCATCGTGTCGTATGCATGCCCCTTACGCGCACCTTCATACGGCATGGGCGCCCCATTCGAGCACCTTCGTGCGGCAAGGGCGCCCCATACGTGCTCCCCAAATGGCCCAACTATTTTCCCCATCGTGCCCCATGCATGACCCCACTGCACCCCAACTGCTTGCCAAGTCGTGCCCCAACTGCGTGCTAAGTTGTGGCTGATCCGAGGCCCCAAGTACGTGCCCCATGTACGTGCCCCGTCCGAGGCCCAATCGTGCACCGTCGTGCAACACCGTGGGCAGTTGTGCCGCAACCGTTCACCAACGTGCCCAACCGTGCCGAAGATAGGGGAAACATAACCTCAGTCACTGTTAATGCTAAGGGAAGAACGTTAGGCACCTCGGCGGGCCGGCAGCACACAAGGTCGGATTCAAATTTTTTGCCATCCCTTACGAAGCAAACGTAGGCTGTCTAACACTTGGGCACCCGAGGTGACGGGGTCGGCCGGCAGTGGGCCCGTTAACACTTGGGCATAGCACTTAGGCATCATTGGGCATAGCACTCGGGTGCACATAGCACTTGGGCATAGCACATAGCACTTGGGCATAATTGGGCATCATCGTTGCCTCGAAACCCCACGACCCTTGCGGCAGCACTTATGCAGGCAGCGAGTATGGCAAACTAACTTGGGCTAATGTTATTCGGACTTGGACACAGATCACTTGGCAACACTTGGGCATTCTTGCGTTGACACTTGGGTTATAACTTATGACTTACTTAGGCACTTGGAGACACACTTGGGGAGCGGCATATGGCGTCAAACCTCTTGGCCCATTTGTGGGAAATAGTGTTGGTTGATGGGATGGGACGGAATTGGATTGCAGATGAGGCAGAGAAAGGCGAGGAATGGGGAGGGACGAATCGAAGCGACAGAGGGCTGAATCTCAGTGGATCATGGCAGCAAGGCCACTCTGCCACTTACAATACCCCGTCGCGTATTTAAGTCATCTGCAAAGGATTCTGTGTGAGGCCCAACCTTGATTTGCGTGCAATACCATGTTTCGTGTGCCCTAACCTAGAGTTACATGCCTTGACCTAGGTTTAAGAGTCGTGTTTCATTTTATGTGCCCTGCATTGAATTACGTGCATACATTTAGGATTGCGTGCATTTGCTTAGGAAAAGTGCATTTGTCTCGTAGTTCGTGCCTTACCTCGAAGTGTATGCCCTAAACCTAGGAAAGCGTGCCCTCACGCTAATCAAGAAAGCATCTTACATGAAGCACTAGGTCATTAATTAATTCTGCAAACTCCACCAACTAATATTAAAATGCTAATTCAACTCACTAGAAGACGAAATTGCACCAAAAGCTAGACATTCTTATTCTTTATTCTTTATTCTTTTGCATATTCCAAGCACTCAATTAAATAATGCTCAAACAAGACAAAAAATTCAGATTTGAACACTAGCTTGGCCGACCACATGGAGCCTTTTACAATGCCTTGCAATTTCAAAATCTATTCCTAGACATTCTATGACAACTAATGACACAATGCATAAAAAATAACCCAAAACTGTACCCAATGCACCCAAAATCTCGACATATGCATATGCCCATGCTAGGATGATTCAAACATGCTCCTTGAAGACACAAATTCAGAATTCTCAAGGCCCTAGGCCGACATATGCATCAAAATTCCTCAAAGCTTTCATTTTTCTCTCATTTTCTTTCTTTCTCATATTTTCTCTCACTCTCTCTCGGCCCTAGCTGCTATTTCACTCTTCATAGCTTAAGTTCTTCATCCAAAGGTTCTTCAAGACATGCAAGCTACTAGGAAGCTCAACCATGCAAGCTAGAATGCAAAAGTCGCACATGCAACCTCATAGCACATTCATTTCGGCTTAGGTAAGTTTGTTAGCTTCCTTTTCATTTTCTTTTTGTTCTAGCCACTTGCACATACTAAGAACATGGTTACTAAGCTAGGAATTAGAGAAATCTCAAGTTGTCTCTTGGCTAAGCAAGGAGAAGAGTCGACCTTGTGCATCATCAAGAGTCTTGTGCATCTTCTTGTTGTCTTGCTAAGGTGAGGGCTAAAACTTCCTTGAAAAGCTTTCAAAAACCACATGCATGCCTTTAAATGTCTATTTTTACCTCTGTACTTGTGATATATGTGTGTACATGAGCTTTGGTAAACATGCATGGCAAGATATTTGGCTAGAATGTGAAGATAGGTGAAATCACGTATTTGGCAGCTTTCTGTTCTGTTGGAGCGAAGTGATTTTAACCAGGTAAATGATGTTCAAAATGCGTGAAAATTGGTAGGTGACTAGTTTTTCCAGTTCTGAGAATGTTTCATAGAAATAGGCCAAAGCTAATTTTGATTCTAAGGGCCCCAAAATGGCAAAACATTGAAAGGTGTCCAAATCTGGAAAATCTGGGAAAATGAAGCAGGTTTTGGCAGATTCACTGTCTTTGTAGAACGAACCAGTTTTGACTTAGTAAATGATATCTAAAATGCATGAAATTTGGTATGCTTCTATATTTGTCAGTTCTGGACATTTTTGTCAGAAATAGACTAAGGCTAAATCTGACCCTAAGGTCTTCAAAAACGACAAGTATTGAAATGTGTGCAAATCTGGACAGTTTTGCGTAGTCTCACGGTTTTGGCTATAACTCTTGAACCCGAACTCCAAATGATGTGAGGTTTGTTTTTGAATTTAGTTCCCTCCTTAAGCTTTAATTTGACATTTTGTTCACTGGAATTGGAGATTTTT
>CM075764.1:113007824-113015324 GCA_037974665.1 Ehretia macrophylla
TATATTTATTTGTATCTCGTGCATAGCATGTTTTCGAAAAGGATTCCTAAATATTGGAAATGTTTGCAAAAACCTACCGTGACCATTAACCCTCGCTGAGCTAAGTGTAGCTCATCCCTTTCTATGACAATCTTTCAGGTGAGGCTGAGCTTGAGCTAAGGACTCAAGCTGAAGGCGAGACATACTTGTGTGACGAGTCAGACTTCTGCTTGCTATGATCATGCTTGTTGTTAATGCTATTTTGGATGTTAACTATGTTAATATTGAACAACTTTAAGTACTGTAATATTCTTTTGGGATTTGGTCGTGTAACTAACTTCTAATGTTGGGTTGTAACCTTATTGCTAGTCTATTCTTTTGAGGCCTAGAAGGCATTGATGTTTGTGGTATGCCTGAAGGTTGAATGTAGGCCTTATACATATGAATGAACATGTTAATGAATGTTGAAGTGCTGATAGAGTTGGGCACCCTTTTTGAAGTTACTTGTGGATATTATAATTGTTTAGGTCATGAATGGATGATTGTACAGGGTTATCTATCTAGTCCACGTCACGTTCCGGCCTTGTCTTGGCAACGAGTTCGGGGTCTGGGCATGACACCTTTAGGTGGTATCAGAGCTTAGCTATTTAGCTAGGCGTAAGCTAGATTTGGAACCCTTGGTTAGTGGGTAGAAAACTTGAGATGAGAATATGTTAGAGTACTTTCAGAAACTTATGTGCTTAGGTGAGCTTATGTGCTTAATTGGATGCATTTGTTTCTTGTCTATGTATAACCTAGGTGTAGGTGCATTGTTAATACATGTATTTACATTAATCTCATATCATAAGGCATGCATATTATATAACCATCAATGGTCCATGTGTTATGTCTATAGATGGCAGGTCGCAACACCCGTGCAAATGCCGGAGCTCCAGGAACAGGAAATGTTGACACAACCAACCCCGGGATAGCCATGTTTAACATGATGGCAACCGCGATAGACCGCATGAGCAGAGCTATAGAACAGCAAGCAACAACCGCAGCAGCCACAGCAGCAACAGCCGTAGCTAACACTAATAACAATAACAACAATGGTGGTGGCAATGACAAAAACAACCACCGAGGTGATGGAGATGATACATTGAAAGGCTTCCTAGGATATGGACCTTCTAAGTTCCTCGGTGAGCCTAACAGTGAGAAGGCAGAGGCTTGGCTTGCCAAGGTAGAGAAGATTTATGTGGCCATGGATTACAATGATGTGAAAAAGGTGGCTTTTGCAACCTTCTTGTTGGAGGAAGATGCGGAGGAGTGGTGGAGAAATGAGAAGACTCGTTGGGAGCGAAATGGCACCCCAACAACATGGGCTAACTTTGTGAGGTCTTTCAAAGGCAACTATGTGTCAGAGGTGGCTCGAGAGAGAAAGGAAGAAGAGTTCCTTACTGTGAGGCAAGGAAGCTTATCGGTGGTGCAATATGAAGCCCGATTCAACAAACTCTCCAAGTATTTGCCGGGATTGGTCCAAACAGAGAGTGCAAGGATCAAACACTTTGTTCAGGGACTAAGGCCCAAAATTCATGACTTTTTTGCTTCTCATCATTTCACTGATTATGCCGAGATGGTTGATTCGGCATCGTGAGTTGAGAAGATGAGATTGGATACTCGTGCGGGGCCAAGTCAAGTGAGTAAGAGGCCGATGTTGTCACAAGCACCACAGAGATCATACTCAGCCCAGACTCAAGCTTCAAGTCAAGCTAGATCAGCCCCTACTCGACCACAACCGGGTGTTTCAGGTACTCAATTGGCTAGTGGTTCTTCGGGCAGTACTGCTACCGACCGTAATGTTGTGTGCAGGCATTGTAATAAGAAGGGGCATATAGAGGCCCAATGTTGGAGAAAGAATGGTAGATGCCTTAGATGTTGCAGTGATCAACATCAAGCAAGGCAGTGCCCTAAATGGCAAGGCAAAGATCAACAGCACCAGACCACAGTTAATGCACCGGTACAGAGAGTCCAAGCCCGGGTATATGCTGTTGATCAAGAGGAGGTTCCAGAGGCTGCTACAGTGGTTGAAGGTACTTTCTTAATTTCAAAGCAATTGGTAAAGGTGCTTATTGATACTGGAGCCACGCATTCCTTTATTTCACCTCAATGTGTGCATCGTATCAAGTTGCAAGTAGAACCTTTATCATGTCATGTAGAAGTTAGCAATCCTATGGGTACCAAGTACATTTCTAAATATGGATGCAAGGAATTTGAAGTTCAAATAAAAGGCCGAGAATTTTTTTGCCGATCTCATTGTACTCCCTTTTCAAAAGTATGATGTTATATTGGGAATGGATTGGTTAGGTCGCAACTATACCCAATTGGATTGCCGGACGAAGATTGTGAAGTTTCAAGTACCGGGTCAACCTGTTATTGAGGTGAAGGGTAGAGGTGATATTTCAAATAATGTTATTGTATCCTCGATCAAGGCTGTGAAATTAATGAGGAAAGGATGCAGTGGGTATTTGGCTTATTTGCTCAACAAGCCAATTGATCAAAGTAAGCTAGTAGAAGTACCAGTGGTGAGAGAATATGTTGATGTGTTCCCAAAAGAATTACCAGGACTGCCACCAAAGAGGGAGATTGACTTTGTGATTGAGGTATTACCAGGTACTCAACCCATCTCAAAGGCACCATATCGGATGACCCTGACTGAATTGCAAGAATTGAAGATTCAATTGCAAGGATTGCTAGAAAAAGGGTTTGTTCAACCTAGTTCATCTCCTTGGGGAGCCCCAGTATTGTTCGTGAAGAAGAAAGATAGCACCTTGAGGCTATGTATCGATTATCGGGGGTTGAGTCATATGACTGTCAAAAATAAGTATCCCTTGCCATTAATAGATGAGCTATTTGATCAATTACAAGGAGCCAAAGTTTATTCAAAGTTTGATTTGAGGCAAGGTTATTACCAACTTCACATCAAAAAGGAAGATGTGCCTAAGTCAGCTTTTAGGACAAGGTACGGGCATTATGAGTTTGTTGTAATACCGTTTGGACTAACAAATGCTCCTGCTGCCTTTATGGACTTGATGCATAGGGTGTTCCAGCCTTACTTGGATTCGTTTGTGGTGATATTTATAGATGATATTTTGGTGTATTCCAAGACCAAAGAGGAGCATGAGAAGCATCTACATATGGTGTTACAGAAGTTGAGAGAACATCAGTTGTATGCCAAGTTTAGCAAATGCGAGTTTTGGCTTCAACAAGTTGCTTTCTTAGGGCATATAATCTCCCAAACAGGGATAGCGGTGGATCCCTCAAAGATTGAAGTGGTGCAGTCATGGAAGAGACCCGAGAATGTTATGGAGGTGCGCAGTTTTCTTGGGCTAGCCGGGTACTACAGGAGGTTTGTGAAAGACTTCTCAAAGATTTCAGGACCTCTTACAAGATTGACACAAAAGAAGGTGAGCTTCATATGGGACGGTAAGTGTAAAAATAGCTTCCAAGAATTGAAGAAGAGATTGACAACCGCTCCTATCTTAGCATTGCCCGAGGGAAGTCAAGGGTTTGTCATCTACAGTGATGCTTCGAATGAGGGATTAGGATGTGTGTTAATGCAAAATGGTCAAGTCATCACTTATGCCTCTCGGAAGCTAAAGCCTTATGAGATGAATTATCCCACTCATGACTTAGAGTTGGCAGCGATAGTGTTTGTATTGAAGAAATGGAGGCATTATTTATGGGGAAGCAAGTTCGAGATCTTCACCGACCACAAGAGCCTAAAATACTTATTCTCTCAAAAGGAACTGAACATGAGGCAAAGGAGATGGATGGAACTCTTGGAGGACTACAATTGCACCATCAACTATGTGCCCGGAAAAGCTAATGTGGTGGCAGATGCATTGACCCGGAAGGCAAGCTTGGCGAAGTTGGGGATGAGTGCTCATCTAACGATTCAATCGACATTGCTATCTCAAATCGAGGAAGCTCAGCAAAAAGATCCATAATTTCAGAAGATAAAAGAAGACAATCCGGATTTCACACAGCAAGATGGATTGTGGAGATTTCGTAACCGAGTTTGTATACCAAATAACCCAGAATTGAAGAAGAAGATACTCGAAGAAGCTCATAATACAAGGTATACAATGCATCCTGGAGGAACAAAGATGTATTGAGATTTGAGACAGTTCTATTGGTGGAATAATATGAAGCAGGAAATTGCAGAGTTTGTGGCACGTTGTTTGACATGCCAAAGGGTTAAGGCCGAACATCAAAGACCTGCAGGACTCTTGCAACCTTTAGAAATTCCATAATGGAAATGGGAACACATAACAATGGATTTTGTGACGGAGTTGCCGAGGTCACCTCAACATTGTGATATGGTTTGGGTGGTCGTGGATCGGTTAACGAAGACAACCTATTTCATCGCAATTAATAAGACAGATAGCTTGGAGAAACGAGTTGATTTATATATAGCTAATATTGTGAAGTTGCATGGTGTACCCGTGAGTATAGTATCCGACAGAGATCCAAGGTTCACATCTCGGTTTTGGCAAAAGTTTCAAGAGGCGTTAGGGACGAAGTTAAGTTTCAGTACAGCCTACCGTCCTCAAACTGACGGGTCGTCCAAAAGGACCATTCAGATCTTGGAGGACATGCTACGAGCTTGTGCTTTGGACTTTGGAGGAACATAGGAAAAGCATTTGCCATTGGTAGAATTCGCCTACAACAACAACTATCAAGCAACAATTGGCATGGCACCTTACGAGGCCTTGTACGGACAGAAGTGTAGATCCCCTTTATATTGGAGTGAAGTTGGTGAGATGAAAGTCATTGATCCCACATTATTATCGAAGATGATAAAGAAGATAGAGAATGTACAACTAATACGGAAAAGGATGCACACCGCACAAAGTAGGCAGAAAAGCTATGCCGATAGAAGAAGAAGAGACTTAGAGTTTGAAGTGGGTGATAAGGTGTTTCTCAAATTGTCTCCTCGAAAGGGATTGATTCGGCATGGTAAGGGTGGCAAGTTAAGTCCGAGGTACGTGGGATCGTTCGAGATTGTGAAGAAAATTAGCAAGTTAGCATACCGATTGAGTCTACCAACAAATCTTTCCGGTATACAGGACGTGTTCCATATCTCGATGTTAAGAAAATATCAACCCGACCTTTCTCATATCTTGGAGCCAGAACCGCTACAACTTCATGAGAACCTCTCATATGAAGAAAGGCCCTTGCAAATTTTAGATGAACAAGTATGGGAGTTGCGTAGAAAGGAGATTCCTATGGTGAAAGTATTGTGGAACAACCACGGGATCGAGGAAGCAACCTGGGAGTTACAGGATCAAATGGAGAAGCAATATCCAAAGTTGTTTTCAAGGTAAGAAGAAATTGCGAGGACGCAATTCTTTTAAGGAGGGGAAGATGTAGAACCCAACACGAGAGTCTATATATATAATTATAGTAATTATAATGCATTCAAATTATTTCATATGCATTGGCATCAATTATGTGCATTAATATTATCTAAAGTGCATATTCATCGTTTTACGTGTAAAAATGTTTAATTACGTGCATTATGGAGTTTTACATGTCGTAGGCATTAATAGTACTCAAATAAGTCATGAGTAGTAACTAATTAGTTATAATTCAACCAAAATGGCAAACTAGCAAAAATGACTTAGTTGGAGGGCAAGGTGGTCATTTGGCAAAAATCAAATTTTTATATACAACAATTAAACTATTTTGCCCACTCAAAACACACACCACACACTCAAATACACATAAATCTCTGCACACACACTCACACACACACTCACACGACCAAGGAGGGAGAAGAAGAAGAAGAAAGAGGAAAAAGAAAAGGAGAAGAAGCCTTGTTAGCCATTTTTGGAGCTTGTAATACATCCTACAACCTTGGGTTAGCATCTTCTTGCACAAGAGAGGTGAGGGTTGTTTTTCAAATGATTATACTTGTGTTTAGAGCTTGATTGGGTGCTTACATATGATATATATATATATATATATATATATATATATATATATATATATATATATATATATATGTATATTTGAACTTGTTAAGAGGTGTATTGAGTTGTTAAGGGTGTTGAGGTTGTGGAGCTTGGAGCTTGAACATGAATTATTGGGTGTTGTTGATCATTGATATGGGATGCATTTGGTTGAGTTTGAAGCCTTGTATGATGCCTAATAGTCATTTAGAACTTGTTTGTATGTTGGTAGATGGATTGGTTGTGGTATAGGTGAATTGGGTAGAATTTTGGTATTTTTCGTGCAGCTATCCGAGCGTTACAGCCCCTATCCAGTCACCTAGATAGAGGCCTCAACGCCCGGCAGAAAGCTTCGATCCGGGCATTACCTGCTTCTTCCGGTCGACCGGATTAAGGCCTCAGTGCCCGGATGCTTGACAGCTCTGCGCAGTGATTTTGCGGAAGCCATATCTCATTCGTTTCAACTCCGAATTGAGTTCCGTTTGATTCTAGAGTTATCCACATTCGATAAGCTTTGATTCTAGACCAAAATTATATTAATTGGAGTTTGGGAAAATAGGAAAATTTACCTCCTAAGTTAAGCTAATTCAAAAGGACTTAGAAACAATTGTAGGATGAAACAACCATCCTTGTTGACCTCTACATTATTAATTGAGAGTTCTAAATGCACGATTTTATCATTGATTGCCTGCCTACATGCTATATGAGTTCCATCTTTAACATGATTATATTATTACAAGATTTATGGCTTGTACTAACTGGCAGTAACCTACTTTGTTGCCTCTGAGCTTGTTTATTATGATTGAACTCCTCTCTCGCTTGGTGTGTTTCCTTGGAGAGATGGTTGGTATGATTAAGTTATTGAACACCATAGTAGAAGTTCTAGGCCGCCTGGGCGGCATTGGCCTTGCCAGGACGGACTCGGCTACAGTGGTTAGGTTGCCTCCGGAGTACCTTTATCGGTTGGTGTATTGGGTTTATCATGGAAACTGATTCGAGACTGGCCATCTCCAACAACTATTCAAGTTATCGTATCCTTTGATATATGGTAACCTACCTTCACTTGGGCCCTTGAGGACCTCGGAGGGTAGAGATATGTGACACTATTTTGTTTATTAATTCTTATATTTATTTGTATCTCGTGCATAGCATGTTTTTGAAAAGGATTCCTAAATATTGGAAATGTTTGCGAAAACCTATCGTGACCATTAACCCTCGCCGAGCTAAGTGTAGCTCATCCCTTTCTATGACAATCTTTCAGGTGAGGCTGAGCCTGAGCTAGGGACTCAATCTGACGGTGAGACATACTTGTGTGACGAGTCGGACTTCTGCTTGCTGTGATCATGCTTGTTGTTAATGCTATTTTGGATGTTAACTATGTTAATATTGAACAACTTTAAGTACTATAATATTCTTTTGGGATTTGGTCGTGTAACTAACTTCTAATGTTGGGTTGTAACCTTATTGCTAGTCTATTCTTTTGAGGCCTAGAAGGCATTGATGTTTGTGGTGTGCCTGAAGGTTG
>CM075764.1:113020324-113035324 GCA_037974665.1 Ehretia macrophylla
ACGGGACCAGCACAAGGTGCATGACCAGGCCGCACGTCGCAAGCTTAAGGGCCTACTTCGTGATGCCCAACCATGCACCAATTGTACACAACTGAGGTACCAACCGAAAGCGCATTTTGTGCCCACGCGTTGCTTGGATCACCCCGACACTAGACCACGTCCATCGCATTACTACTCTGTGAGGACCATGGCATCATATGCTTGGCGATTTGTGCATCGCTCAAGCTAGTGGGAACACACCGTGGGACGGCTTCGAGGCAGCACGGTGCTTGGATCGCCACAACATTGAAGCTCTCGCCATCGTCTCATCACAACACTCACATCGTCACTTAACCAAAGCCAAGGCCGTATGCTAAGAGATTCGCTTATCGCACAGTCCCTCACCGTCCCCCTATATACACCTACACGTATGGAATGGGACAAGCAAACTTTCTGCCCACGCGGTGCTTGGATCGTCAAGACACTAGACCACGTTTGTCGCATTATGACTCAATAAGGACCATGTCATCATGTGCTAGGCGATTCGCGCATCGCGCAGGCCTATAGGAACACACTGGGGGACAGCTTCGAGGCAGCACGGTGCTTGGATCTCCACGACATTGACGCATCAACAATCGTCTCATAGAAACACTCGCGTCGTTGCTTAACGAAAGCCAATGCCACATGTGCTAGGCGATTCGCGCATCATGCATCCCCCCCATTATCCCCATGTATGCACCCGTATACACGGAATAGGACAAGAAAACTACATTCCTGCCCACGCGGTGCTTGGATCGCCACGACACTAGACAACGTCCGTCGCATTACAACTTAGCGAGGACCATGGCGTCGTGTGCTAGGCGATTCGCGCATCGCGTATGCCTGTTGGAACCAACCGGGGGACGGCTTCAAGGCCGCATGGTAGTTAGATCACCACGACATTGAAGCATCAGCAATCGTCTCATCACAATGCTCGCATCGTTGCTTAATGAAAACCAACGCCACATGTGCTAGGCAATACGCGCATCACGCATGCCCCCCACCTTCCCCACTGTATGCACGGAACGGGACAAGCAAACTACCTTCCTGCCCACACGGTGCTTGGATCGCCACGATACTAGACCACGTCCGTCGTATTACAACTCAGCGAGGACCATGGTGTCATGTGCTAGGCGATTCACGCATCGCCCAGGCCCGTCGGAACCAACCGGGGGATGACTTCAAGGCCGCATGGTGTTTGGATCGCCATGACATTGAAGCATCAGCAATCGACTCATCACAACGCTCGTGTCGTTGCTTAACGAAAGCTAAAGCCATATGTGCTAGGCGATTCGCACATCACACATGCCCCCCACCATCCCCCTATATGCACCCGTATGCACGGAATGGGACAAGCATACTACCTTTCTGCCCATGCGGTGCTTGGATCGCCATGACACTAGACCACGTCCGTCGCATTACGACTCAGTGAGGACCATGGCGTCGTGTGCTAGGCGATTCGCACATCATGCAGGCCATTGGAACCAACCGGGGGACGGCTTCAAGGCCGCATGGTGGTTGGATCGCCACGACATTGAAGCATCAGCAATCGTCTCATCACAATGCTCGCGCAGTTGCTTAACGAAAACCAACGCCACATGTGCTAGGCGATTCGCGCATCACGCATGCCCCCACCGTCCCCCGTGTATGCACGGAACGGGACAAGCAAACTACCTTCCTACCCACGCGGTACTTGGATTGCCACGACACTAGACCACGTCCATCGCATTACGACTCAACGAGGACCATGGCGTCGTGTGCAAGGCGATTCGCGCATCGCACATGCCCGTCAAAACTGACCGGGGTACGGCTTCAAGGCTGCATGGTGCTTGGATCGCCATGACATTGAAGCATCAGCAATCGTCTCATTGCAACGCTAGCGTCGTTGCTTAACGAAAGCCAATGCCACGTGTACTAGGCGATTCGCGCATCACGCTTGCCCCCACCGTCCCCCAAGAGCCACCGAAGCCCACGCGGTGCTTGGATCGCCACGACACTAGACCATGGCCATGCGCATCCATTCGGCAATGGCCATGGCTTCGTGTGCTAGGCGATTCGCGCATCGTGCAGGCCCAACGATATGTCAGGGGATGGGAATGTCCCCCAACGTGTACCTAGCCGGTGGCACGGGGATAGCTAGTTTTGTGCTTGGGCAACTACTCGCCCCCTCATTAGCCATCCCAATGATGTCGACGGTGTTGCGGCACGAAGATGGATAATGAGGGGCTAGGGAAGCCACCACGTTCCTCATTAGCCATCCTAGTGCCGCGCCGAGGGATATACCGGGGGACACGGGGCGGGGGTGGCACAGCCCCAACGCATGGGTATGCAATGCAATACCTCGGCGTGATTCACTCGGTAGTCATTCCCGCCCACGATATAGCCCACAATGTGCCACGAAGTGCCCACAATGTCCCCCCGCATGGCCCTTGACCAGGGAGCTTGACACCACATACCCCCTTATAGTACATTTAGATGCAAAAACCCAAGTGACAGCAGTAGCGTACATTTTGCCAGAGATTCATAATGGGTGTTTTACACTATAAAAGGCCCCATATGGCATGATATTCGTACCCAACTTGCTCCTTATTGATAGCATATGATATCCAAATGCTTCAAAATTATTTTTTTTGAAAAAATATTTTTTAATATTTAATAATTACGAAAAATAGGGAAAAATCAGAAAAAATAGTAGAAAATTCAGAAAAAATTATATTAATTCATACATTAATTTGTTAAATGATATTCAAAAATATTTTTTTCAAAAAATTAATTTTTAATATTTAAAAATTACGAAAAATAGGGAAAAATAGGGAAAAATCAGAAAAAATACTAAAAAATTCAAAAAAAAATTATATTAATTCATAAATTAATTTGTTTGCATGATATTTGGCGTTAAAATTTTTTTTGAATAAATTGGGAAACCGATTAATCTATTTCGCCTCACAAATGTGACGAACTGTTTGTCGGACAAGGTAAAAGTTAAGACTACTTAATAGATTCAGAAACCATTTGTAAAAGGATATCAATGTCCACATTCGTGTCATAATGCATTCCGCATGCCCAATACCCACGAATGCTTAACCTTGCCCGTTGTGCCCAACGTCCTCTAGTTGTGCCAAAACCATCTCCCAACAACCCCCATCATCCCCTAAGTGTACCCCCATAGCACCCCAACCGTACCCCAACTGCGCCCCAACAGTGCCCCAACAAGCCCCCTTGAACGCCCCGCGCGTGCCACTTGCGCGCACCATCGTGTGCCACAGGCGTCCCATGCACGTACCTTCGTGCGGCATGCGGGCCACATGCACGCACCATCGTGCGGCATGCGCGCCCGAAGTCCGCACTATCGTGCGGCATGGGCGTTGTGAGGCCCGACCTCGATTTGCTTGCTATACCTCGTTTCGTGTGCCCTAACCTAGATTTGCATGCCTTGACCTAGGTTTAAGAATCATGTTTCATTTTGTGTGCCTTGCATTGAATTACGTGCATACAATTAGGGTTGCGTGCATTTACTTGGAAAACGTGCATTCGGCTCGTAATTCGTGCCTTACCTCATAGTGCGTGCCCTAAACCTAAGAAAGCGTGCCCGCACGCTAATCAAGAAAGCATCTTACACGAAGCACTAGATCATTAGTTAATCCTACAAATTCCACTAACTAATATTAAATTGCTAATTCAACTAACTAGAAGACGAAATTGCACCAAAAACTAGACATTCTTATTCTTTATTCCTTATTCTTTTGCACTTCCAAACACACAATTAAATAATGCTCAACCAAGACAAAAAATTCAGATTTGAACACAAGCTTGGCCGACTACATGGAGCCTTTGTGCATGCATTTCAATTTCAAAATCTATACCTAGACATTCTATGACAATTTTATGACACAAGCATAAAAAAATTGGCTCAAAACTCTACCCAAAGCTCCACCATTCTCGACACACTCCAATTGCCCTTGCTAGACACTTCAAATTATGCCCTTGAAGACACAAATTCTGAAATTCCAAAGCCCATAGCCGACACATGCATCAAAGTCCTTCAAAGCTTTCATTTTTCTCTCATTTCTCTCACTCTCTCATTTCTTCTCTCTCTCTCTCGGCCCTAGCTGCTATTTCACTCTCCATGGCTTAAGTTCTTCATCCTAAGGTTCTCAAGACATGCAAATTGCTAAGGAGCTCGACCAAGCAAGCTAGAATGCAAAGAAACACACATGCAAGCCCTTAGATCCTTCATTCGGCCTAGGTATGTTTGATAAGCTCCCATTTCATTTTCTTTGTGTTCTAACCACATGCACCTACTAAGGACTTGGTAACTAAGCTAGGAATTAGAGAAATCTCAAGTTGTCTCTCGGCTAAGCAAGGAGGAAGGTCGACATTGTGCTTCATCAAGAGTTTGTGCATCTTCTTTGTTGTCTTGCTAAGGTGAGGGCTAAAACTTCTTGAAAAGCTTTCAAAAACCACATGCATGCCTTTAAATGTCTATTTTTACCTCTGTACTTGTGATATATGTGTGTACATGAGCTTTTGTGAGCATGCATGGCAAGATATATGGCTAGAATGTGAAGATAGGTGAAATCGCGTATTTGGCAGCTTTCTGTTCTGTTGGATCAAAGTGATTTTGACCAGGTAAATGATGTTTAAAATGCATGAAAATTTGTAGGTGACTATTTTTGCTAGTTCTGAACATTTTTCATAGAAATAGGCGAAAGCTAATGTTGACTCTAAGGTCCTCAAAATGGCAAAATATCAAAATGTGTCCAAATCTGGAAAATCTGGGAAAATGAAGCAGGTTTTGGAAAATTCACTGTCCTTGTAGAACGAACCAGTTTTGACTTAGTAAATGATATCCAAAATTCATGAAATTTAGTTTTTTGCTAGAGTTTTCATTTCTGGACATGTTTTTCAAAAATAGACTAAGGCTAAATCCGACACTAAGGTCCCCAAAAATGACAAGTATTGAAATGTGTGCAAATCTGGACAGTTTTGTGTAGTCTCATGGTTTTGGCTATAACTCTTGAACCCAAACTCCAAATGATGCGAGGTTTGTTTCTGAATTTAGTTCCCTCCTTAAGCTTTAATTTGACATTTTGTTCACTGGAATTGGAGATTGTTTGCTTGTCTCAATGATTGTGAGAAAACAGACCTTTGCAGTGAGGTTTCCATCTAGTGATATTCTTAGAAAAATTATTGTAACTTCTCTTGTTGTATTAATTGCTTGGGATTGTGGCACTTGGATGTTGTGTGGACTGTTTTGAATGTTTGAGGGTGTTTGAATTAATCAATGCATGGCTTGAGTTTAATTACGTGACAACTTAGGGCTTAATCGCACGGGTGAGCGTGAATTGAAACCCTAATGACTAGGTAAACTCGCTAAGTGTTGATCCTATGAATATCGTGTTTAATTATGTGATTAGTAGGCTGCCCGTAGTTGCCCTTATAGCCCTAAATATGATTCCGATGATTACATGTTGACAAGTAGGCCATTCTTGCACCCGGTCCCACGTAAACGTTGTTGCATGTTGTATGACCTTATTATTTGATTACGTGAACTTCGAAATGAGTTATATGACTTGATCTACATGCGTTACATGGCTGCCCGTTTAATATTCATATAACTCCATGTGCTTTTCAGGTGAAATTACTTGTCATATCGTGCCTCGCGTGTTTACTTGTCAATGTACAATCTTATAACTGCTCGGAGGCAACCTACTTTGTTGTCCTCCTAATGTGATATATTAAATGTCATAAATGTGCATTGCATATAAGGTTGCAACCTTTCATTTTAGCGTGGTAGCGTTCACACACACCAGGCGGCATCGGGCTTACCGGTACAACTGTGACTACCATTGTCCAATTCACTCTCTCACTTGAGGCCTAGACTTCCTCGGAGAGTTGGGTCGTAGGATTTCGGCGTACATCCGGAGTACACCCATTTGGCGTGATAAGGGGATGATTTGAAGTCGGCCGCAACAACTAATACTGGAAATGAACTGAGAGCAAAAGCTCACCGTATCCTTTTCACTATGTGTATAAGTACTCTCGCTTGGTTCCTAGAGGACCTCGGGGAGGAAAGACGGGTAACTGTGTTCTTTTACTTTTATATTACATTATGAACTTACTTGTGATATATGTGATGCTTGTAAAGGGTTTTCATAAGTTGAACCGGAAAATGAGTTTCAAAACTTATTTCTCGTTCCCCCTCGCTGAGTTCATAAGGACTCACCCTCTTTTATCATCTCAGGTGAAGAAGACCAGAAACAAGTACCCGAGGACAACGTGCCTATTGATGATTCCTTAGAATGATTGCTTACCCTACGTCCTTACGTGACTATGGACATTTTGTGAACGATATGTTGCTTGAAGACTATTTCGTATGTTGCTTGTTATTGTATTGTAAATGACCCACATTGTAATTTGGGGTCTAATTTTGGCTTAAACTGATCATAACTAGTTAGACACTCTTGCTGTCGTTTTTGATATCGCTACTGGCTAGTATCTATCATAGGATTATGAAGTATCAGGTAAGGATTAAGTAAAATGAATCTATCCAATCTTAAGCAGGTACTTATTGTTAAGCTAAGATCAACAGGTACTTTTGTAACAAGGATTAACAAACAAACGAGACATAATTATCATGCTAGGCTGTTAATCAAACGAGACTTCGAGACAACTAGTAGGCGTTTCAATTGATAGTAATCTTAGTTGGAAATGAATTTGAGATTGAAAGTTTTGAGGCGTTTAGAGAATTAGGTCAAACCGAAGAGCCCAATTACAGCCGTTATGCTGCCGGATTTCCAGAGAATTTGTGGAGTTTAGGCTAAAACGTTAAGTGTTAAACTTTCATGAACGATTAAGTACGTGATATGATTTGAATGTTTAGATCACTCCCTAGTCTAACCTCTATAGGTCGGGTTAGGGCGTGACACCTTATCTAAATGGTATCAGAACTTAGATTGCTTAAGCCGGGTTTAACTCTCGGACCATGGGTAGAAGCCCTAAGGTTATTATGATGACTTGTTTATGTGTTATTGTGTGACAATATCAAGTGTGCCTTCTCTATGTTCTATGTGCTTATGTGATTAACATGTCTTAACTGTTTCTAGAATTGTGTATCTATATAAAATTATATGTGGCATACCTGATACATTATATTCTTATCTTGTCGTATTCCAATAAATTGTGCATCGTAATCTATGCCTATAGATGGCTGGCCCTAGTACCTGCACTACTAATAGGAGCGGTAAGCTCCAAGAGACTGAAGATGCTTATCAAACTAATCCCGACATGGCTATGTTTAACATGATGGCGAATGCCATGGATCGCGTGTCGTGAGCAATGGAACATCAAGATGCACGTGAAGCAAACAACAACAACAACAGGAATGATGGTAACCATGGGAGACATAGCAGAATGTGGGAGTTTCTTGACTTTTGGCCGTCCAAATTCCACGGGGAAGCTGATGATGAAAAGGCAGAGGCTTGGCTGTCTGAGATCGAGAGGATTTTCAGGCCACTTGACTATACTGATGAAGAAAATGTGGAGCTCGCTATGTTTCTGTTGCATGGGGATACTGAGCATTGGTGGCACACTATGGAGGCACTTTGGAAAACTAATCAGATACCTCGCTTGTGGGGTAATTTCGTTAAGGCATTCAAGGAGAAATATGTGCCTGCAGTTTCCAGGCAAAGGCGGATTGAGGAATTCATACACTTGAACCAGGGTAACATGACGGTGGCCCAGTACGAGGCTCATTTTGACCGACTGTCCTACTATCCTCCATACATGGTCAGTACCCCTAAGGCGAAGATGTGGAAATTTACAAATGGGTTGAGGCCAGAAATTCAGAACCAGTTGGCTTCGCATGACTTCGATACCTATTCTACTCTCCTTGCTGCTGCTTCCCGAGTTGAGAAGAGAAACCTTGATAGAGCCGATTTGAGCCAGCCGAACAAGAAACCATAACAGCCTCCAGGTCAACAAAGGAAACTCCAAAGCCAGAGTCGTAGTCAAGGCCAGAGCCAGAACAGACCAGTTAATAACCGTGGCCCGACTAAAGCACCATCAGCCTCTTCCACCCGCAGATCCACAGGTAGTTCACCTGCTACTCAGTCTATCAACTGTTCCTATTGTGACAAGAAGGGTCACACCGAGGCCCAGTGCTGGAAGAAGTCAGGATGATGTGTGCGGTGTGGTAGTGATCAGCATCAGATCAAGGATTGCCCTAAATGGCAAGGAGGACAAAATCAAGTTAAACCAGCTGGTAGAGGCAAGGCTCCAGTTCCTAGAGTTCAGGCTCGAGCTTATGCTATTGAGTGCGAGAAGCTTCCAGAGGAGACCGCTGTTGTTGAAGGTACATTCTTGATACTGAATCAACCTGTTAAGGTGCTAATTGATCCAGGTGCTACTCATTCATTTATTACTCCCTTATGTGTGCAACGTGTGAAACTGAAAGTTGTATGTTTGCCTTACAAAGTAGAAGTTGGTACTCCGATGGGTTCTAAACTTGTTACTAGCTCAGCTTGTAAAACATGTAAAATCCAAATTAAAGATAGGGAATTCTCAGCCAATCTTATTGTATTACCTTTTTGGGACTATGAAGTCATCTTAGGGATGGACTGGTTGGCAAAGCATCATGCCCAACTAGATTGCCGGACGAAGATTGTAACGTTCCAGATACTTGGTCAACCAATATTGGAAGTCATGGGTCGAAGAGACTTCACCGGGAGTTCTATCATTTCATCTACGAAAGCAGTGAAGTCCTTGAGGAAAGGGTGTAGCGGATACTTAGCTTACCTTATCAACAAGCCGTCAGACAAAGCTAAGTTGGAGGAGATGCCAGTGATTAAAGATTATGCGGACGTGTTTCCGGAAGAATTGCCCAGTTTACCCCCAAATCGAGAGATCAAGTTCATTATAGAGTTACTGCCTAGTACCCAGCTGATATCTAAAGCTCTCTATCGTATGGCACCATCCGAGCTACAAGAACTGAAGGACCAATTGCAAGGATTGTTGAAGAAGGGGTTTGTTCAACCAAGTTCTTCTCCGTAGGGAGCGCCAGTCCTATTTGTAAAGAAGAAAGACGGAACGCTGAGGCTATGCATCGATTATCGAGGATTGAACCAAGTGACTGTCAAGAATAAATACCCACTTCCACTGATCGATGAGTTGTTTGATCAACTTCAAGGAGCCAAAGTGTATTCAAAGCTTGACTTGAGGCAAGGGTACTATCAGTTACGGATCAAAAAGGAGGATGTGCCTAAAATGGCTTTCAGGACGAGATATGGGTATTATGAATATGTGGTGATGCCATTTGGGCTAACTAATGCCCCTGAAGCTTTTATGGACTTGATGCATAGGGTGTTTCAACCCTACTTGGACCAATTTGTGGTGATCTTTATTGATGATATTTTGGTATACTCGAAATCTAAGGCTGAGCATGAACAACATCTGCGATTGGTACTGTAGAAACTTCGAGAGCATCAATTGTACGCGAAGTTTAGAAAATGCGAATTTTGGTTGCAGCAGATTGCATTTTTGGGGCACATCATATCCCAAGAGGGAATAGCAGTGGATCCAGCAAAGATAAAAGCGATGATGTCTTGGAAGAAGCCAGAAAATATTACGGAAGTTCGGAGTTTTCTTGGTTTAGCCTGCTATTACCGGAGGTTCATGAAGGATTTCTCAAAGATCGCAGGACCGCTTACAAAGCTCACTCAAAAGAAAACAAAGTTCGTGTGGGATGACAAGTGTGATAACAGCTTCCAAGAATTGAAGAAGAGATTGACTATCGCACCTGTTCTTGCATTGCCTGAAGGGAGTCAAGGCTTTGTAATCTATAGCGATGCTTCCAAAGAAGGACTGGGTTGAGTGTTGATGCAAAATGGTATAGTGATTGCGTATGCTTCTAGGAAACCGAAGCCGTATGAATTGAATTACCCGACGCATGATTTGGAGTTAGCGGCTATTGTGTTTGCACTCAAGAAATGGAGGCACTATCTATGGGGTAACAAGTTCGAGGTGTTTACTAATCACAAGAGCTTGAAATACTTGTTCTCAGAAAAAGAGTTGAACATGAGGCAAATGCGGTGGATGGAGCTTTTGGATGATTATAACTGCACAATCAATTATGTGCCCGGTAAAGCAAATGTAGTTGCAGATGCCTTAAGTCAGAAGGCGAGCATGGCAAAACTGGAAGTTAAGGTGCAGGAGTTGTTGGAGGAAGCATTCTTGTGGAAACCACAATTGACTAAAAAAGGGTTACTTTTTGCCACTACACAAGTTCAATCGACCTTGTTATCTAAATTACAAGAGGCTCAACAAAAGGACCAATAGTTTCAGAAGATTAAAGAAAGCAACACAGATTTCAAGTTTCATGATGATGGTATTTGGAGGTTTAGGAATCGGATTTGTGTTCCTAATAAGCTAGAGCTGAAAAAGAAGATTCTTGAAGAAGCCCATAATTCAAGATATACTATTCACCCTGGCGGAACAAAGATGTACCGGGATTTGAAGCAATACTATTGGCGGAATAACATGAAGAGAGAGATTGCGGAGTTTGTGGCACGGTGTTTGACTTGCCAGAGAGTCAAAGCGGAACATCAACGACCAGCAAGTTTACTTCAGCTGTTGGAAATTCCTCAATGGAAATGGGAACACATAACTATGGATTTTGTCATGGACCTGCCCAGGTCATCAAAGGGTCATGCCTCCGTTTGGGTCTTAGTGGATATATTGATCAAGTCAGCGCACTTCTTAACGATAAACAAAAAGGATAGTCCTGAGAAATTGGGAGATATGTATGTGGCGGATATTATAAGGTTGCACGGGATGCCTGTGAGTATTGTATTGGATAGGGATCCGCATTTTACTTCCCGATTTTGGAAGAGATTGCAAGAAGCTTTGGGAACGAAGTTGAGTTTCAGCACGACTTATCACCCTCAGACTGATGGACAATCTGAGAGAACTATTCAGATTCTGGAGGATATGCTAAGGGCGTGTGTTTTAGACTTTGGGAAAAGTTGGGAGAAATATCTGTCTCTAGCGGAGTTCGCTTACAATAATAGTTATCAGGCCACTATCGGGATGGCCCCATTTGAGGCATTGTATGGATGTAAGTGTCGATCCCCAATTTACTGGGATGAAGTAGGTGAGACGAAGACTTTTGACCCGACCCTTCTACCTGAACTTATGAAGACTGTTGATAATGTCCACCTCATCCTGAAACGGATGCTTACCGCCCAAAGCAAGCAGAAACGTTATGCAGACCGACGGAGACGGAGTCTAGAGTTTGAGGTGGGCGACAAGGTGTTCTTGAAGATATCACCTCGGATGGGACTGATTAAACACGGCAAGGGTAAAAAGTTGAGCCCGAGGTTTGTAGGACCATTTGAGATAGTTGAGAAGGTTGGCAAATTGGCATATCGCCTGGCACTACCCCAAAACCTCTCCAATATTCACGACGTCTTTCATGTTTCAATGCTACGGAAGTATCACCCTGATCTATCGCATATCTTAGAGCCAGAGCTGTTGCAGCTTCGGGAGAACTTGTCTTATGAAGAGAAGCCCATTTGGATCCTAGGCCATCAAGATCGGGAGTTGCGCAACAAATCTATACTGATGGTAAAAGTGTTGTGGATCACCATGGAGTCGAAGAAGCAATGTGGGAAAGGCGAGACCAGATAGAACAACAGTATCCAGCTTTATTTCAAAGGCAATATTGAATTTCGGGACAAAATTATTTTAAGGAGGGGAGGATGTGAGGTCGACCTCGATTTGCGTGCGATATCTCATTTCGTGTGCCCTAACATAGATTTACGTGCCTTGACCTAGGTTTAAGAATCATGTTTTATTTTGTGTGCCTTGTATTGAATTACGTGCATACATTTAGGGTTATGTGCATTTACTTGGAAAACGTGCATTCGTCTCGTAATTTATGTCTTACCTCATAGTGCATGCCCTAAACCTAGGAAAGCGTGCCCACACACTAATCAAGAAAGCATCTTACACGAAGCACTAGATCATTAGTTAATCCTACAAATTCCACTAACTAAAATTAAATTATTAATTCAACTCACTAGAAGACGAAATTGCACCAAAAGCTAGACATTCTTATTCTTTATTCCTTATTCTTTTGCATTTCCCAAACACACAATTAAATAATGATCAACCAAGACAAAAAATTCAGATTTGAACACAAGCTTGGCCGACCACATGGAGCCTTTGTGCATGCATTTCAATTTCAAAATCTATACATAGACATTCTATGACAATTTTATGACACAAGCATAAAAAAATTGGCTCAAAACTCTACCCAAAGCTCCACCATTCTCGACACACTCCAATTGCCCATGCTAGACACTTCAAATTATGCCCTTGAAGACACAAATTCTGAAATTCCAAAGCCCATAGCCGACACATGCATCAAAGTCCCTCAAAGCTTTCATTTTTCTCTCATT
This sequence comes from Ehretia macrophylla, assembly GCA_037974665.1. NCBI lineage: Eukaryota > Viridiplantae > Streptophyta > Magnoliopsida > Boraginales > Ehretiaceae > Ehretia > Ehretia macrophylla. The sequence goes on from CM075764.1 coordinate 113,032,801, forward strand.
TCTCTCACTCTCTCATTTCTTCTCTCTCTCTCTCAGCCCTAGCTTCAATTTCACTCTCCATGGCTTAAGTTCTTCATCCTAAGGTTCTCAAGACGTGCAAATTCCTAAGGAGCTTGACCAAGCAAGCTAGAATGCAAAGAAACACACATGTAAGCCCTTAGATCCTTCATTCGGCCTAGGTATGTTTGTTAAGCTCCCATTTCATTTTCTTTGTGTTCTAACCATATGCACCTACTAAGGACTAGGTAACTAAGCTAGGAATTAGAGAAATCTTTAGTTGTCTCTCGGCTAAGCAAGGAGGAAGGTCGACATTGTGCTTCATCAAGAGTTTGTGCATTTTCTTTGTTGTCTTGCTAAGGTGAGGGCTAAAACTTCTTGAAAAGCTTTCAAAAACCACATCCATGCCTTTAAATGTCTATTTTTACCTCTGTACTTGTGATATATGTGTGTACATGAGCTTTTGTGAGCATGCATGGCAAGATATATGGATAGAATGTGAAGATAGGTGAAATCATGTATTTGGCAGCTTTCTGTTCTGTTGGAACGAAGTGATTTTGACCAGGTAAATGATGTTTAAAATGCATGAAAATTTGTATGTGACTCGTTTTGCCAGTTCTGAACATTTTTCATAGAAATAGCCCAAAGCTAATTTGACTCTAAGGTCCACAAAATGGCAAAATATCAAAATGTGTCCAAGTCTGGAAAATCTGGGAAAATGAAGCAGGTTTTGGCAGATTCACTGTCCTTGTAGAACGAACCAGTTTTGACTTAGTAAATGATATCCAAAATTCATGAAATTTGGTGTGCTGCTATATTTTTCATTTGTGGACATTTTCGTCAGAAACAGACTAAGGCTAAATCTGACCCTAAGGTCCTAAACAACGACAAGTATTGAAATGTGTGCAAATCTGGACAGTTTTGTGTAGTCTCACGGTTTTGGCGATAACTCTTGAACCCGAACTCCAAATGATGCGAGGTTTGTTTATAAATTTAGTTCACTCCTTAAGCTTTAATTTGATATTTTGTTCACTGGAATTGGATATTGTTTGCTTGTCTCAATGATTGTGATAAAACAGACCTTTGCAATGAGGTTTCCATCTAGTGATATTCTTAGAAAAATTATTGTAACTTCTCTTGTTGTATTAATTGCTTGGGATTGTGGCACTTGGATGTTGTGTGGACTGTTTTGAATGTTTGAGGGTGTTTGAATTAATCAATGCATGGCTTGAGTTTAATTACGTGACAACTTAGGGCTTAATCGCACGGGTGAGCGTGAATTGAAACCCTAATGACTAGGTAAACTCGCTAAGTGTTGATCCTATGAATATCGTGTTTAATTATGTGATTAGTAGGCTGCCCGTAGTTGCCCTTATAGCCCTAAATATGATTCCGATGATTACATGTTGACAAGTAGGCCATTCTTGCACCCGGTCCCACGTAAACGTTGTTGCATGTTGTATGACCTTATTATTTGATTACGTGAACTTCGAAATGAGTTATATGACTTGATCTACATGCGTTACATGGCTGCCCGTTTAATATTCATATAACTCCATGTGCTTTTCAAGTAAAATTACTTGTCATATCATGCCTCGTGTGTTTAGTTGTCAATGTGCAATCTTATGACTGCTCGGAGGCAACCTACTTTGTTGTCCTCCTAATGTGATATATTAAATGTCATAAATGTGCATTGCATACAAGGTTGCAACCTTTCATTCTGGCATGGTAGCGTTCACGCACACCAGGCGGCATCGGGCTTGCTGGTGCAACCGTAACTACCATTGTCCAATTCCCTCTCTCACTTGGGGCCTAGACTTCCTCGGAGAGTTGGGTCGTAGGATTTCGGGGTACATCCGGAGTACACCTATTTGGCATGATAAGGGGATGATTTGAAGTCAGCCACAACAACTGATACTGGAAATGAACTGAGAGCAAAAGCTCACCGTATCCTTTTCATTATGTGTATAAGTACTCTCGCTTGGTTCCTAGAGGACCTCGGGGAGGAAAGACGGGTAACTGTGTTCTTTTACTTTTATATTACATTATGAACTTACTTGTGATATATGTGATGCTTGTAAAGGGTTTTCATAAGTTGAACTGGAAAATGAGTTTCAAAACTTATTTCTCGTTCTCTCTCGTTGAGTTCATAAGGACTCACCCTCTTTTATCATCTCAGGTGAAGAAGATCAGGAACAGGTACCTGAGGACAACGTGTCTATTGATGATTCCTTGGAATGATTGCTTGCCCTACGTGCCTTACGTGACTATGGACATTTTGTGAACGATATGTTGCTTGAAGACTATTTCGTATGTTGCTTGTTATTGTATTGTAAATGACCCCCGTTGTAATTTGAGGTCTAATTTTGGCTTGTACTGATCATAACTAGTTAGACACTCTTGCGGTCGTTTTTGCTACCGCTACTGGCAAGTATCTGTCATAGGATTATGAAGTATCAGGTAAGGATTAAGTAAAATGAATCTATCTAATCTTAAGCAAGTACTCATTGTTAAGCTAAGATCAACA